>JAXQQM020057784.1:0-21783 GCA_034641835.2 Pinus albicaulis
ATCTTTTCCAGCTTCAACTGTCCATCTTCCAATACTGACTGATAATGGCACTTTGAGCAAGGCAGTTTAGTCCAGAAACTAGATGCTAATTTTCTTCATGAAGACAGTCAAACTTGGCTATCACTCATATGAACTGGCCCATACTGCTTTTCACCTGTTCATCCATAAACCTTTGTAACTAAATCATTTCTTTACTAGCCTCTGTAGCAGCAACATACTCGGCTTCTGTTGTTGAAAGTGCAACAACACTTTGGATTTTTGAAACCCAACTGACAGTTGTTCCACCTACAGTAAATACATATCCCGTAGTGCTCCTCCTTTTATCTCTGTCACCTGCCATATCTGCATCAACATATCCCTGTAGAGAAATGTTTGAACCACCAAAGCATAATGCTTGATTTGTGGTACCTCTCAAATATCTGAGAATCCATTTTACTGCCATCCAATTCTCTTTTCCTAGATTATTCATGTACCTGCTTACAACTCCCATTGCATGTGCAATATCAGGCCTTGTGCAGACCATTGCATACATTAAGCTTCCAACTGCTGATGCATATGGAACTTTAGACATATATTCCATTTCTTCGTGGGTCTTGGGGCACATCTCCTTACTAAGTTTGAAATGGCTAGAAAAAGGTGTACTAACTTGTTTTGAATTCTACATATTAAATATTTTCAACACCTTTTCTATGTACTCATTATGAGATAGTGTTAATTTGCGATTTTTCCTGTCTCTAGTTATCCTCATACCAAGGATTTGTTTTGCAACTCCCAAATCCTTCATTGCAAATGAATTTGCCAATTTTCTTTTGAGCACATTTATTTCCTGCATGTTAGACCCTGCAACAAGCATGTCATCTACATACAATAACAGTATAATATAGGTGCCGTCATTTTTCCTTTTCAGATAAACACAAGGATCAGAGTGACATCTAGTATAACCTTGTTCAGACATAAACCTGTCAAATTTTAGATACCACTGCCTTGGAGCCTGTTTTAAGCCATACAAGCTCTTCTTTAACCCGCACACTAATTTTTCCTTCCCTTTGACCTCATATCCTTCTGGTTGCTCCATATATATCTCTTCCTCCAAATCTCCATAGAGAAATGTTGTATTTACATCTAACTGTTCAAGATGTAAATGTTTCGTTGTTACAAGACTTAAAATAGTTCTGATTGAAGTCATCTTAACAACAGGAGAAAATATTTCATCAAAATCAATACCTTTCTTCTGTGCAAACCCCTTCACTACAAGTCTAGCTTTGTACCTCTGTTTTCCTCCATCTTCTTCCTTCAGCCTGTAAACCCATTTATTCTGCAATGTAGTTTTACCCGCAGGCAACTTGACTAATTCCCAAGTCTGGTTATGCATTGCTATTCATCTCTTTCCAGTGGCTATCTCCACTTTCTTCTCTTATCTCAACCTCGCATTTCTTCTTCATAACATTCGTGTCTACAAGAATCAAATAACAATAAATAATATAATGAAGGAGAGTATCAGTTCTGGGGTTCATTTATCCTAGATCTTCTAAGACCACTATCGTGTTTGAGGTGTCTGTTGTGGTTGTTGTTGTTGTTATGGCTCTTGATTATTATTATTGTCAGGCACCTTTACCTTTTCTATGATCTCATCAAGAACTGTGTATTATTTGTTTTATTTTTCCTGTTTCTTTTCCTGCAATTGATTCTTATACAATACCTTTTCATTGAATATTACATCTATACTCCTAATGATTTTGTGATTTTCATAATCATATAAGCGATAACCAAAATCATTAACACCATATCCAATAAAGGTACATTTCTTCGATTTTGCCTCAAGCTTTGCTCTGTTTTCTTTATTAATATGGACAAAGGTCTCACAGCCAAAAGGCTTTAAAAAAGAGTAGTTTACCTTTTAACCTATCCATGCTTCCTCTGGAATACCACCATCCAAGGAACTTGAATGCCCTTTGTTTATTAGATAAACAACAGTATCTACAACATCTGCCCAAAATTGTAAAGGCAATCTTGCATGCAATCTCCTGCACCTTGCATGCTCCATGATTGTTTTGTTCATCCTTTCTGACACACCATTTTCTTGTGGTGTTATTGGAACTATATTCTCTTTGCATATTCCATTTTCTGAAAAATACCTATCAAACTCTTTGCTACAATATTCACCTCCATTATCTGATCTAAGTCATTTCAACTTCTTTCCTGTCTCAATCTCAACCAAAGCTTTCCATTTCTTCAAAGTCTCAAATACATCATATTTATTATGAATACAATAAATCCAAGTTTTTCTAGTTGCATAATCAATAAAAGTAACATAATAACGAGAGACGCCAAGAGATGATACCTGAGCAGGTCCCCATACATATGTATGCACAAGCTCTAATTTTTCTCTCTTCTTTTCTTTCCCAACTCTAAGAAATTTGACTCTCTTCTATTTTCCATAAATGCAATTCTCACAGAAATCCAAATCAATATGCTTCAAACCCGACAACAAATGTATTGAGTGAAGAATCTTCATCCCCTTCTCACTCATGTGTCCGAGCCTATGATGCCATAATGCTGCATCTTCTCCTTTGGAAGTTAAAGCATTAACAGAGTTAGAAATACCATTGCATAAATACAATGTACCAACCTTTTCGCCTTTTTCTATTACCAGTGCTCCTTTGGTGACCTTCCAAGTTTTATCTATGAAATTTGTCACACAACCTTCACCGCCTAACTTCCCTATTAAAATCATATTTTTCTTCAGATTTGGAACATGCCTTACCTCCTTTAATAGCCATTGGTTTCCATTCTGTTGTTTTACAAGAACTTTACCCATTCCAACAATTTTACAGGGTTTATCATCACCCAAACGAACTTGTCCAAAATCTCCTTGAACATAGTCATGAAAATATTTCTTATCAGGTGTGGCATGGAATGAAGCCCCCGAATCTACATCCCAAGAATCAGTAACATTTTCGAAAGAAAGAATCAAAGAATCTTGTAACACATCACCTGTCACATTTGCTTCATGATTGTTTTCTTGTTGTGTGTCTCCTTCTTTTCCCTTCCGAGATCTACGGTCTTTCTTTAGGTGTCCTTTCTTTCCGCAATTCCAGCACACTATTCCTGATCTGGACTTGGATCTCCCTTTCCTTGATTTACTGCGATATCTCGAGCTCTTTCCTCTTTCCATTCTTCTTCCCCTAGACTCTGCACTCAAAGCATTACCCGATGTCTCACTGGAGCTTTTTCGTCGCATTTCTTCGCTAAGGATAGCACCGACAACATCATAAAACTTTAAAGTACTAGATCCAGAGACAGAGTTACTAATGGCCATAACTAAACCATTCCAGATTTCTAGAAATGAGCACAGAAATAAAATAGCCCTAACTTCATCATCAAAGTTTACCCCTACAGAAATTAACTGACTGGTAACTGTATTAAATTCATTTAAATGGTCTGCAACAGATCCACCTTCCAACATCTTCATATTAAATAAATGTTTCATACGAAATACCTTCTTTGAGGCCGAGGGTTTTTCATATAATTTCACCAACACCTTAATCAAACCCTCTTTTTTTGTTTCCTTCGAAATATTGAAGGCTCCCGACGCTGCAAGGCACAACCGTACTATTTCAAGTGCCTTTCTATCGAGAATCTCCCATTCTTCTTCTATCATAGCCATCGACTTCTTTGCTTTTCCTCTCAATGGTAGGTATAGATCTTTCTGATAGAGATAATATTCCATCTGCATCTTCCACAACGGGAATTTTTGGCCGTTAAATTTCTCGACCCTAAACTTACCATCTTCAGCCATTGCTCCCACTCGAACTAAGAACCCTTCTTTCCTACAAGTTTATCAGCCAAGTAGACCTTCGGCTCTGATACCAGTTGTTAGAAAATTATATATATTACAGAGCAACAAAACACATAAAATATGCAGAAAACACAAGCACACAAAACACATAAAACCAGAGAGACACAGATATACGTGGTTCACCCAGTTTAGGCTATGTCCACCCTAAACAGCCAGTCCTTCCTTTTCTATTATCCAGCAAAATGAAGAGACACAACCTACAATAGATCTGTTGTAATATCCTCTGTTCTCTCTCATAGTATCCCTATCTGTTTCTCACTCTAAGAAAATACTCATACCATACACAGCCACAATATAGTACCCTCATACAAAGAGAGGGGTTGCCTTCTAGGGAAAAAAACCCTAAACTAAACATAACTTCTACCGTCAGATCATCCACCTAATGAACGGCCCAGACTGACTAGAAATTACTATACTTTTACAAGGCAATTTTACATTTGTTTTTAGCTTCGAGGGTACTGCCCCCATAACCCCCCGCCAGGGGGGGGGGGACTCCATAAAGTCATAGCCACCCCCCTGGACCCCCCAGGCAGCATTTAATTATGGGCAGCATTGCTGCCCCATTAAGGTATAGGGGTATAATGTCGTGATACAAAATAAACAAGATAATTAGGCTCCACACCCAACATTTCACTAGACTTAGAATGCTACACATACCTGACTATTTTTTCCCCGCATCATTGATAATATGGCTTAAATTGTGCAAAATATGGATCACAATAATCAAATGCAGAGTATTTTTCATCACTCACTCATCAAAATGGTGGTCATGCATCACCTTCAGCAGAAAAACATTTCATGGGATGCATTTATTGAAAATGAAGTTTTCACTACCCCACCTAGTCATCATGAGAAAGATATTCCTTCTTCATCTCACCCTCCCATACCTACTTCTCCATCACATCCCAATGTTCATACATCACCACCCACTTACATCCATTCACCTCATGTTGATCCTAGCTAATCACCTTTATATGACCCTTCACCATCACATCATGATACTGGAGCATCAAGCAGTGAAAGGGACATTGAGGCAACTTGCACTAAGACGATTAATATTGAGCCATTTCCTAAGACCTATTAGAGAGGCCATAGGCATGTGTTTGCTTCACATGGTGTGAAAGGGGCCATGCCTTCTTCATATAAAAACGGGTAGATAAGGGCAAGGAAAAGGCTACAGATCCTATCATTGTTGAGCAGGAGGAAAAAAATGAAACTAAGCAGAAGTTTTAGTTGATTGAGAGTGATGAGGAGGATGAGGATAGAGTCACCAGTATATTGATCAGAGGGAACGAGGCCAAGATTAGTGAGCTTCAGGCTAATCTCAAGAGAGCACAGTACGTGACTAACTTTCTTGAGCTAGAAAATCAGCAACTGAAGACTAAGCAACCCATCAGTGAGCTCAAGATGATCAGAGCTCAAAGAGAGGAAGGAAAGTCCAAGGCCTTGCTGGAGGAAACCTTGGTCAGATTTTATGATAGTGATGATGAGGAAGATTAGCTTCCGAGACAGAGACCGGGGATAATTGGGTTAAAGAAAGCTTTAGCTCAGGAAATACAAAAAGAGGCTGAGATGGCAGAGCAACTCACTTCAAGTGAGATGCTTTCCATAGAGATTAGCAGAGATAGAGAGTCTTGGCTTGAGAGAGCCAATGTGCATTTGGAGGGTCTTCTAGAGAAGGCAAATAAAGACATTGACATTCATAGGAGGATGGAAAAACACTATGCCATGAGAAACAAGATTGCATGGGCCAAGCTCAAATGAGCCCATGCAAATATTCGGGCTTTGACTGAGTCAAAGGAGAAGGAGAAGATGAAAATTCTTGCTAAGGTGTCCCTCCATGCCTCCAACCCTTGATCAACAAGAAAATTCACAATTTTGGCACACCTTGTGCAAATTTTGATTTTGGGACAGTTTAGCACATACAAAATTTTCTAAACGCGCAGCGCCACTAGCGTTGCACTCCTTTTTTCTGCATCAAATTGAAAAATGGCCACCACCATCATGTTCAAAATGATGATGCCATTAACGCCAGAAATTTTCAGAAGCTTTGGAGGAGAACTGGTCCCTCAAAAAGGCAAAAAACCACCAAAAAAACATGTTTCTGTCCTTGTTTTTGCCTTTGCTGCGTGTTTACTAGTCTTGGGAGAATAGGGTTTTGATAGGGCATATGGAAACCATTTTGGAAAATAGAGGCCTATTTGGAAACTAGACTTAGAGCGATTTCCAATGAGCTATCATGCAGCAGATTTGGACATCAGGAAGGCCTCCAAACGTTTCCTGTAAGATAAGTCATTTTTTCTGACATGGCACTGTGCGTTTACCAAGAAAATGCAAATTTCATTATCTTCAGCAGATTTTGACTTTTTGACTTTTACTTGGGAAAATGGAGAAATTACTCATGTAAATGGTAATAGTAAATGTAAATTTCATGTTTTTATTGTTATCTAGGGTATATACGTCAGTTAAGTCCTCTAGAGGTCAAATGAATCAGTTTCCTCTCTTTTAGAGGCAAATTGTTAAGTTTTCATAGTCTTCAAATTCTTGTTTGGGATTAGGTGAAACTGATCCTTATCTCATGGATTCAACTCCCTGAGGCCAGGTAGAGTGGTTTTTAGGTCTATTTAATGTATTTTTTCAGTAATTTGTAGAGGTTGGACTTACTTGGAGCTTTGGGCATGTCAAGAGACATATTTGTATCAGTTTGGCTTGGATATTAATAGAAATTTGGAGCTATTTCTTTTGGATCCATGTCGTATGCAGTGTTCAACATAGTTTCTTCTTTTTTATCATTTTTATGAATGTACTGTAAGTTCATAAACCATTTTCATGTCTATTATAAGGTTAATTTCAAGTTGAAAGGCAGAATTCATGTTTCATGCTCTGTTTTGGGAAATTTAGCATAATTTGTTTATTTTCTTCAATTTAGGGAGAATTCATCCTGTATGATTTCCCTAGCTCCTCACCAGTCTCTTCACCTCACCATAATCACCTTTTAATGTCTAAATCTTCTACCTACCTTGCCCCTTGGAACCCTTGCAAATTTTGACCTAATCTCTTTGCCCTATCTATTTCACTCCTCCTGATCCAGCAAACCCTGCAAAATCAAAATCAAAACCCTGAGCTACTATACCTAGCCTAAAATATTCTTTCCTTAGTCATTTTAACTGTGATCTATATGGAGAGAGCCCTCTCCTGGCCTAGTAGGTCTAGCTACTTGGGTAAGCATGGTTTGAGGTTACCTCGAGATTTTGTCTCTTAGCTTGAGGTTCAATCTGAGTGATAACGTTTTGGCGACCCCGCTGGGGAGAAAAAGTAAGATCAAATAAACCCCAGTAATAAATTTTCATTGGAATTATTAAACTTGTGGATGATAATTTTTATAATTTATTCAAAGGCTAAATTGAAAATTTTGTAAAGTACATATTTATTTTTGAAATTGGACATACTGGCTTCCCGAAGATATACTAAATCCAACCCCGATCCAAATCCTCCTACTATTGTTAGTGATCCTCAGAACATTAGAAGAAAAGCTAAGGTTGTTGTTGAGACTTCTAGTTCAGTCAGAAATCAATAAGAAGGAAGTTTCTTCTCCATAGCTCATTCAGTTCCCGAAGGGTTAGAAAACTTGCAAGGTATTGAATTTGATATAAATCATGAGAAAAGTTTATTCTGGAGCAAATATTTGAGTTGGATTAATGAGAAAGTTGTTTATTCCTCCACTCCCTTCCACAGTATTGTTGAAGATCAGTTTTCACACTCTGAATTAGGGTTTCAATCAAGATCCCAATCAGGCACACAATTTTTACTATCTCTTAAATATTTGCAGAATTATTCTTCAGAGGTAAGTGCTTGGTTGGCAATTAGACCTCAAATATTAGCCTCTTCTTCCATCACTTCATCTACTGTTACTCAGAATATCCCTCTTCCTCCCCCTTCTTCCTCATCTGCTCTTCATGCTACTTAGTCAAGGATAAGTATTCCTTTGATCACTTCAGGCATACAAATACTTGTTGTTAATCACATTTTTATTCCTCCACCTCCACCTCTAGTCATGGCTGCAAGATATGACCCCCTTGTTCTCCCTCAAAATCCAGGTCAAACACCCGCATATTACCAAACCAAAATCCCTTTGTTTGACGATACTCAGTCTCTAGTAGCCTTAAAGCACATAGATAAGATGAATTAATTTTTCATTTGCATGAAGGTTATATAAAGGATGTGAAAATGAGGTTGTTTGCACAAATTCTGGGAGGGGGAGTAAGGAAATGGTTCAGATCTCTACTAGAAGCCACTATTGACACCTTAGAAGTTTTTCATCGTCAGTTTGTCGAAAGATGGGAACAAAAGAATAATCCCCTTCAAATCCTGTCAAAATATGAGAACATCAAAATTAATGTTGGTGAGTCTCTTCAAGATTATTTTGTGACATTTAATGCAGTGTACAATTCTCTTCCTGCACATATGAAACCACCGGAGGGTACAGTTTTGGTCAAATTCCCGAATGGATTTGATGTTGATATCAATAGGGAAATTTTGAGGTCTAAAATGGGCCTCCTAAGAAAATGTACAACAAAAATAAACTTTATAAGAACCAATATGATTCAAGATGATGATGTCAACCATGGGGGATGATTCCCCAATTTTTAGGTAAAAGGATAAAAGGATTAAAATATAATAAAATAATAAAACTACTTTTTCAACTCATATTTTCAACTTATATTCCAAATTTTTTACTCAAATTTCGAGCGGGAGTACTCATTGGATGCAAAATTTAATTCGTCATCCAAGGAGTACCCATGTTGTATACTTTTGATGAACCCTACTACACGAAAAATGACAAATACATAAAAAAACGTGATTACAATCACGTTTTACATGTATTTCTCATTTTTCGTATAGCAAGACCCATCGAAAGTATGCAACATGGGTACTCCTTGGATGAGGAATTAAATTTTTCATCCAATGAGTACTCCTTCTTGAAATTTGAGTAAAAAATTTGCGAGATAAGTTGAAAATATGAGTTGAAAAAGTAGTTTTTTTCTTTTTTCCCTCTAAAATTTGATGATGTAATCAAATATTATTTTATTATTTCGATTATTATTTTATAATTTCCTTAGGATGCCCATTTTAGACCTCAAAATTCCCCTAATAGGAATATCAGTTGCATGAACGTGATCCTACAACTTTAGCAGATGTGAAAAATAATGTTGTAAGTGTGGAATATAATTTGTTGGCAAAGAGAGGAAGGATGAGATCAGAAAAGAGGGTGACTATCAAAGAGGAGACCTCTAATTCCAAGGAAAAAATGGATTCATTACTCCAAACTGTGGAGAGAATGGTTGACTGATTTTCCATTTCAGAGAGACTTGAACCACATGTCCAGAATCCAAATTTCATAGGGCAGCAACCTCAGTTTAGAATCACGCAGAGAGAGCATAAAGCACTTGACCAAACAGCACAACAACATCAACAGATTCAGACCCTATTGCAGCGGAACTATGTCTAAGGAGTGGAAGAAGAGGAAGATGAAGATCTGGGGGTTGAAACAAATCATTTCTTTACAGTAGATGGCTTCCTAACTAAAGATGCAGAGTATACTGAAAATATGGATTCTCCAAAAGATGAAGACTATATCTTTTAAAATGATGATGATTTGGAAACAGAATCAGATGATTAACATTGTGGATATATGAATGCATTGAGTGCATAATAGAAAAAATATTCTCCAAGGAGTAGAGATGTACCTGTCAATCCCATTCATAAAAGGAAAGAGCAGTCAAAGAATGATCTTCCTAATAATCAGAGAAAGGGTAAAGAACATGCAGATCAAAATCATAGTAACTGTTAGTATGATTCTTTCGTCGTAAAATATCACTTTAGCTATGCATATCAAGTAGCCCTAACATCAAATATGGCTTCAAAATATCCTTAAGTTTGCTGCATAAAATTAGATCTAAGCATAAAAGATATTAAGCAGATAAGATACAAAATGGCTCCATGCATCCAATGAACAAGACAAGAACAATGTATAAAAAGAATCTTATATTATATTAAAGAATGGCACCCGAGAGAAAACAAGAAAGGTGTTTAGTTCTGGGATGGGTCTCGAAGTCCTCAGTGTTTCAGATCTAAAATTCCTCTCTTTGGTTAGTGTGGAAAACCCTAACAAACATGGAACTCAGTGGGAGTTCAAAATGCAAACAAATGAAAATGGTGACCAAGAGTAGATCTAGTGTGATCTAATGCAATGGAGGTGACTAATGAATGGGGAAAACTTTCCTATTTATAACAAAATATTGGGCTGTTCTAGAACTTGGTGCATGAATAAAATATTATTAATCAAATTCTAGAAACACCTTTTAGGAATATTTTATTATATTTGTCAGAGGGAAAAGGATTTTTGACTTGGGTCAATTCCTTTATTTATAAATAATAAATAAATAAATGATTTATCTATTATTTTAAGGAAATGGTGGGGATATAATTAAATAAATAATTATTTATTTAATTATTTATAAATGATTTAGTCAAATTTTGTAGAAATTTGAATAATAGTTGAATTATTCACCGAGATTATCCTGATTACACACTATTTAAGCTTCATGCATATACATAACCTCTTCTACAATTGATCATCAATTTGCGGAAACAGAAGCAGTCGCATCCGCACATTAAAACATAATCAAGCACACATATAACACAATATGTAATGGGGAAAGACACAATGAACCCAAACATCAGAGAAGTTCTAATGATAGAGAAAATATAACAATACATAGCACAAAACTCTCATAGCTCTCAGCACTATCTCACATGCTACACACAAACTAGCACGGAAGATGAACAAGTCTCGGGTTCAAATCTCCTTCACAAGTCTGCCTGCCTCTACTACACAATCAAAGATCAATAATGATGAGATCCAAGTTAGAATCCCACTAGCTTCAACTGCGCAATCCTCATTGTAAATCTCAATCAATGTGTGTGCAAATCTCATGCACAGCCATAGTCGCAACTGATAGCTACACTCACCCTTTCACCCACCTCTAACACTGGTCTCCATTGAACTGTCCATGAATTGCAGTTAACTGATGTGTTATTTATTTGAATTATGAGTTAATAGTTAGTGAATTAATTATTAATTAATTCACACCACTCATCACTAGTGTATTTGTCATTTAGACTAAATACAACTAGTTCAAATAAGTTAAACCGAACACAACTCCACCCACCGGCCTCATCAACTCCACCAAACTCGCCACTTGAGTTCTAACCGAATTCAACCATGCAATAGCTCAACTAACCCTTAGGAAAGCGTATTTCCTTCGTCACGTTTGCCATCCAAGCATCAAACTGAAGTGCTCCAAGAGAATAAGATAATGTTTAGAGTCCAAATATTATTAAGAGCTAATAATATTCGACATATCTATTTTTAGACTGGCAATCAAAAAATAGATTCCGCCCAATATGTCTAAAAATAGAAGTCCATCTATTTTTCCAACTTGACCAACCATCCACAAATAGCATCCTACAACTCATAGAATATGATCGACATGTCGAAAAATAGACATAGTCTAAAAATAGACTTGCGCCAAAATAGCTTCAAGGGCCCACTTAGTGAAGGCGACTTCTTTCACTAAAGCTCCATCATCTGTTGCATTTTCAACACTCCCTCTCAATGAGATATGGATTATTCCGTGACCCCCCATCCTCGGTGTTTGCAGACTTTCTAACTTGTTTCGTGAGCACCTTCACAAGAGGTCAAAGATCCTGATCCTCCGTGGAAACATATGAAAGTAACATGATTCTCCGCTGCACACAATCTCTGATATGATGGTACCTGATGTCGATGTGTTTGGATATATCATGAAATAATGGATTAGCCGAGAGTTTGATGCAACTCTGGTTATCACAATAAATCACAGTAGGCTCCAAGTGCGACCTGAACAATCTGATGAGGATCTTCCTCATCCAAATAGCCTCGCATGCATCCAAGCTTGCTGCCATGTACTCAGCCTCTGCTGAACTGAGTGCCACGGATCTCTGCTTCCCGTCGCACCAAAAAATGCTCGTCAACTGATATTCAAGATCCTCTAGATGTGCCTTTTCTTTCCTGCGAGCTCGCCTAATTCAGATCTCGTGAAGCCACACAACTTCACCTCATCCGATTGTTTGTACCACAATCCATATCCGGATGTGCCTCTTATATATCTCAATACATGCTTGCCTGCCTTCCAAAAGAGCTTGGTAGGCTTAACCATAGCTTGTGAAATTTGGTTAACAACATAGCAAATGTCGAGTTGTGTATTGACCAGATACATAAGCGACCCCACCAACTGTCGATAAACAGTGGCATCCACTACCTCTGCCGATGTAGCATCCTCTTTCCTCCATCCACTAGGAAGAGGAGTGTCGATAGGCTTGCAGCCATGCATGTTCAACTTCTCCAAGACTTCCCATACTTACCCCGAGAAACAAATAGTCCATCACTGCTACGCTAAATTTCCAATCCCAGGAAATAATGAAGAAGGACCAAGTCCTTCATCTCAAACTCTTTTTCAAGATCAGCCTTGCATGAGAGTATCAACAGTTCATCACCCATCAAAATCAAATCATCTACATAAAGTACAATGGTCAGCAACTTACCCTCCACCACAATCTGGTATAGGTTCGGATCTGCCTCACTCTTGGAGAATCCAAGTCCGGTGAAATAACTGTCTATCCGTGTGTACCAAGCACAAGGTGCTTGTTTCAACCCATACAACGCTCTTTTGAGCCTGCACACATGCGACTCGCTGCTAAAGATCTCGAAACCTTTGGCCTGCTCTATGTACACCTCCTCCTCAATGACTCCGTTGAGGAATGCAGTCTTCACATCCATCTGATGAATGTGCCACCCCATCTGCGTTGAGAGAGAAAGCATCGTCCGTATGGAAGAATACCTTGTGACAGGTGCAAAGGTCTCCTCATAATCGATCCCCTCTATCTGTGAAAAGCCTCGCGCAACAAATCTTGCCTTGTACTTCTCCACACTCCCATCAGCTACCTGCTTCACTTTGTAGATCCGTCTCGAACCCACCACTGATTTCCCCTCCGGCCTTGGGACAATCTCCCATGCACTGTTTCTGACAATCGAATCATACTCTTCCACCATGGCATCTACCCATGCGGGGTCCTCCACAGCTTCCTCGAAAGAGGATGGCTCTGTCATGACACATTTGCTCACAAGAGCCATGTATCTGGTGTACCGGTTAGGTGACTGTCTCTGTCTGCGCTGTGCTGTAGGTGGTCCTACAACCTTCTCTGCATCTTGAGCCAGTCGCTCAGCTTCTGTAGTGCGCTTCCGCCCTCTTATGGTTGGTGCTGCATGAGTGGTCTCTTCCACTCCATGAACTTCCTCTTGTGGCTGATCCACATCCTAAAGCTCATCCTTAGGAACTAATAGCTCCTCATCTGCATGCAAGTGTGGCTCCCTCTCAAGCGAACACTTCATGGCTTTCTCCTCATGAAATTTGATATCCCGTCGCACAACAGTGTTGCGACTGTCTGGAAAATACACACAATAGTTTTGGGGCGTATCAGTGTACCCCACAAATATCCCAACCTCCGCAGTCGGCTCCAGCTTCTTCCTGGCATCCTTCGTCACATGAATGTAAACAGGTGAACCAAAAATCCACAAATGGGAAATATCAGGCCTCTTACCAGAAAACGCCTCCTCGGGTGTACTCATGCCAAGTATCCTGTGAGGACAACGGTTCTGCACATATACTGCAGTATTGCATGCCTCAGCCCACAAGTGTATGGGAAGGCCCTGATCATGCAACATCGTCCGTGCAGCACCCACGATCGTTCTGTTCTTCCGCTCAGCAACCCCATTCTGCTGTGGGTTATGAGGTGCTATGAGCTCTCTTCGAATTCCTTCTGCGCTGCAAAATTCCTTGAATTCGCCAAAGATGAATTCACCACCATTGTCGCTCCTAAGAGCCTTCACCTGCTTCCCCGATTCTTTCTCAACCAGTGCCTTGAACTCACAGAACTTTGAGTATGTCTTGCTCTTCTTCTGCATGAAGAAGATCCAACACTTCCGAGAAAAATCATCAACAAATATCACATAGTACCCGTGCTTTGCTGTCGAAGCTACTGAGAAAGGTCCACACACGTCTGTGTGAATTCTCTCAAGGATCGTCGTGGCGCGACTATCCTTCTCGTGAAAGTTGGATTTCAAAAATTTTCCCAAGGTACACCCCTTGCACTGATCTGACTGCACAAGAGTACCCTTAGGAAGCCCGGTAGAAATCTGTTGCAAAATTTTCAAAGCTCCATGGTGAAGGTGGCCCAATCTCTTGTGCCACAGCTCGCCCTCATCCCGGCTCACCACTCCTTCTGCCTTGCCTGCCATTGCTGCGTAGCCATCTACTTGCAATTGATAAAGGTTCTTAACTCGAACCCCTATCCTTCGAGTTTCACTAGTTTCCTTACTGTGCAGGAAAGCCTTTCCCTCGCTAAAGACAACATCATATCCCTTGTCTTCCAACATCGCCACAGAGATAAGATTCTTCTTCAATCCTGGAACATGCATCACTTCCTTCAATATGAAGGGTTTACTAGACTCCCTCTCAAAGGAAATGGTACCGATACCGGTCGCACTGTATCTACCATCATCGCCCATCTCGATGTGCACTCCAAGATCTTTCTCATCTAGATCAGAAAACAAATCTTGATCTCCTGTCATGTGAAAAGACGCACCACTGTCCAAGAACCAAACTGAACCCATCACACTTGATACCAAGCATGCGATTAGCGAAAAATCCAGCTCAAACTGCGAGGCTAAGGCCTCTCCCGCTGCAGATCCAGCAGCCTGCTTATTTTTCTTCTTCTGCGGACAATTTGTGGCATAATGTCCGTGCTGGTGACAGTGAAAGCACTTCACCTTGGACATGTCATGCTTCTTGCCTTTTGCACCGGAATGAGAAGATTTCTTGCTCTTCCCCTTCTTTTCTTTGGCAGCCAAAGCGCAATTTTCTTCATCAGATACCTTTGATGAATATCTGTCCCTGGTACTCCGCCTTATCTCCTCTTGCATGAGATGCGGCCAAGTACGCTCCCATCTGAAATTTCTCCCGACCATTGACAGAGTCCTGATAGGAATGCCAACTCTTCGGAAGACCAAGGAGAGCCAGGTCCACCAAGTCCTCTTCATCGACATTCACCCCCACACTTCCCAGCTCATCTCTACATTGAGTGAACTTCGTGAGGTACTTGGCGATATTGTCGCCTTTCTCCATCTTAATGTTTTTAATTTTATCCTTGAGCGCCAGCTTCCTTTGGTTGCTCTTGCTCTGGAATAGATCTGTCAATGCTTTCCACATCAAATATGGAGAAGCTTTTCCATGCAGGCTGGATACAATGTGATCCTTCACGCCCTCCAATAGAATCCTTCGACACTTTGTTGTCTTCTTTTGCCAAGCCTCAACTTGAGCAACATCAGTAGGCTTTGGGACTTCAGCATCTATGAACTCCTTCAACCCATTGTCATCTAACACCACCTCCATCCTGTCCTTCCATGCAACATAATTTGAGCTGCCCTCAAGGTCATACTCCAATCGCAATCCGTTGAAAGACATTTCAACTTTGACACCAAGAAAACTCTTATGAAAATTCGAATTCCACCAGCTCTAAACTCAACGCCCGATCTATGAGCAATTATTTCTAGCACAGAGATCGACTGTAGGGGCATTTACTGGATATATCACCTTTCAAAGAGAGGATGGATCCAGAGGCTACCTGGCCCACTTACAGACTCTGTCTACCGAAATAAATTTGTAATCACTGTGATGACCAATCTTCGCTCTGATAACATGTAGAAATTTGAATAATAGCTGAATTATTCACCGAGATTATCCTGATTACACACTATTTAAGCTTCATGCATAATACATAACCTCTTCTACAATTGATCATCAATATGCGGAAATGGAAGCAGTCGCATGCGCACATTAAAACATAATCAAGCACATATATAACACAGTATATAATGGGGAAAGCATATAGCTGAAAACCCCCAACTATCTGTATATTATAATGATAGAGAAAATGTAACAATACATAGCACAAATCTCTCACAGCTGTCAGCACTATCTCACATGCTACCCACAAACTAGCACGGAAGATGAACAAGTCACAGGTTCAAATCTCCTCCACAAGTCTACCTGCCTCTACTGCACAATCCAAGATGAATAATGATGAGATCCAAGTTTGAATCCCACTGGCTTGTACTGCGCAATCCTCATTGGCAATCTCAATCAATGTGTGTGCAAATCTTATCAATGTGTGCAAATCCCATGCTGACTATAGTCCTGGCCCTGATAGTAGACTCACCCTTTCACCCACCTCTAACAGCGTGCACTCCTTTGAGCTGTCCATGCACTGCAGTTAACTGATGTATTCTTTAGTTGATTTATGAGTTAATAATTAGTGAATTAATTAACAATTAATTCACACCACTCTCACTAATTGTATCAATCAGTTAGACTAGATACAACTAGCTCAACTAAGTTAAACTGAACACAACTCCATTAACTGTCTCATCAACTCCACCAAACTCTGTCACATGAGTTCTAACTAAAGTCAACCATGAAATAGCTCCACTAAACCCTAGGAATAGCGTAATTCCTTCTGTCAGCTGCATGTGCCACATCCAGGAATCAAACTGAAGTGCTCCAAGAGGATAAGATAATGTTTAGAGTCCAAATATTATTAAGAGCTAATAATATTTGAGGAAATACATTTCTATTTTAACTTTGTGATCTAAAAATAGATTCCTTAATGTCTAAAAATAGAGGTCCATCTATTTTTCAACTTGAACAATCATCCATAAATAGCATCCTGTAAACTCCATAGACCATGATCCATATCTCTAAAAATAGGAGCATAGTCTAAAAATAGACTTTAACGCCAAGTAACTGCTTGTAGACCCCCATGATGAAGGCGACTTCTTTTCACTAAGCTCCATCATCTTGTTGCATTTTCAAAAAATTTAACTAAGAATATTATTTAAATAATGATTTAAATAACTTATTGCTGGAAAATAATTAAATAAATAATGATTTATTTAATTGATTACCTTGTTTTGGGTTAAATATGACCAAGAAACGTAAACAAATGTGGTGAAAGCAATTTTACTTGGGGTAAAATTGGTCTTACATGGTGTACTTGGGTTCATCTAACGAAAATGGGTTAGATGACTAAAAAATGGTGTAACATATTTCCCCCCAACATATGAGTGTTAGGAGCAAATCGTATGACCGAAGTACGTTGTAAGAACTTAAGCATTAGACAGTAAGATAGAAATGAAAGAGAGGAATGTAAGGTAATCTAAAGTGGTGGAGGACTATACCCAGAGGAGACGAGACTGACAGGTGCAACAAGTCTCAAGTGTATGATGTGGTACCAATGTGAAAGGCGGCGGGGAAGGCATACCTATGCCCGCTGAGACAATAATACAAAGGATAAGGCGCCCGGAAAACCACGGAACGCAATAGTAAAGCCAGTGCTAGCCTAAACATGAGTCAGAAACCAAGAAGGATGAATCCCACATACATGTTGTGCCTGGAATAATCGTCAGGACTTATACAATAGTTTTGTATTACATGAGATATAAATACAGCCAAATGCCCCCTATAAGGGCTCGCGAAATCAGACCGACACGTGAAAATTGAAGAGGTGCTGCAAGTGACTGAGGCCGATATCATCAAAGGAGAGGAGCTGCATCAAGGGCTGTTATGAAGAAGTCATCCGGGTATGTGGGGGGCTACCTGCAGGTCCACCCCCTCATGAGGGCTGAGACATCTCACACACACCCAGGTATCACCAATAGCTGTTGCGGCATCACTGAACCATCAAGTGTGTAGATCGCGATTGGGTTGAAAAGAGCTCGAACCAAGGTACATTGCCCCCCTAGACCTGACTTCTGGAGTAAATGGGTTGATGTCGACATAATTAGGTCCGCCATAGGTGAGGTAGTAAGGTAATCTCAATTAATGCATGGGAGAAAATAGTGGAGCGACGCACAAACTTAACTAAGAATGATGATGAAATGAGGGGTGGTGCCAATGGGGACCATAAAAATCATAAGTACAAACTGGTAACTCATGACGGAAATTATCACGAACGGAGATGAGTGTGTGGGCAAAGTGGTGTCCCCCACTGAACTATGGTGTAAGTGAGAAAATCCGATTTTAAGGGGATGTGAGGGAAGACTTTGTGAATAGCGGGTGTCCTGGTGAAGTAGCGAAATGTGAAAACAAATATATGCTGGCTATCTACAAGAAAATAAAATGTGCATTTCGAGCGGGAAATTATAGGGGTAATATTTCTTGAGATAGAGTGCATTGCGAGGGTTAGGAAGGGGGTGGCCTTCAAAGTCCTCTAAAATATAGGCCCCCTTCCCAAGGTCTTTACTGATAATGTAAGGACCGATCCATAGTGAGTCGAACTTCCCATGACCAAGGGTATCATGGGCCTGGTCATAGACTAGAACAAGGTCACCTTCGTGAAATTGGGGAGGGTGTACTTTTCTGTCATACTGAGATTTGGTGCGCTTTTTGGCCGCTTCAAGAGTTTTCAATCCAACACGACGATCTTTAGAGGCGCGCTCGAGCATGATAAGTCATTGTTCTAGAGTTTGGGTATCAGGGAGGAGTTCAACGGCCAGGTGAAGGGAAGGGATTTCACACTCAATTGGTAGGACTTCCTCCTCACCGAAGACAAGGTGGAAAGTAGTGAAACCATTGGAAGTTTTAACCAAAGTCTGATAAACCCACAAAGTAGGGAAGAGCATAAGGTGCCAATTGTTTTTGTGCTTATTCACCGTTCTTTGAAGCATGGTCTTAAGAATTTTGTTGACCGCTTCAACTTGGCCATTACCTTGGGGGTAATAGGAAGATGAATATTGGTGCTCAAAACCCAAGAGTGAGGATAGCTCATGCCATATCTCATCTTCGAAATGTCGGCCATGATCAGAGACTAACTGTTTTGGAACTCCGAATCGAGTGATGACATGGTTAAAGAAAAAGAGGGCTGCAGTGGCTGTCGTATTATTGAATGTCGGCATAGCTTCATCCCATTTAGTGAAATAGTCAACTTCCACGATGATGTATTTGTGGTTACCGGCGGAGGGAGGTCGACATTCCATAAAGTCAATGGCCCATTTGCAAAAAGGGCCAGCTGTGATGACAAGATGGCCAGCTGTGATGACAAGATGGATGGGAGCGGGAGGAGCTCACACCTTGGGCACGAAATGTTGGCAATTGGAACAGTGTTTGACTGCTTCAATGCAATCACTGAAGAGAGAAGGCCAAAAATACCTGGCGCGCATGATTTTTTGGGCGGTGGCAAGGCCGGAAAGGTGGCCCCCACAAGCACCGCTATGGCAGGCATTAAGGACTTTTTCAGCTTCAGCCTGTGTGAGGCAACGACAAAGGACAGTATCTACTCCACGATGATAAAGGTCGTCACCGATTAGAAGGTAGCGAGAGGCTTGGTGTCGGATGCGTCGTCGGGCAGCGCGATCAAGATGAAGGGTGAAATTTTGGGTTCGCAGGTAATTAAGGATATCACCATACCAAGGATCATCAGTGGTGATGGAAAATAAATGTTCATCGGGATGAGCATCAGTAATAGGAGTGTCTTGCATCCCGGTAGGCAAATCGGAAATGAGTTCAGCGAGGGCTAAACCTTTCTTACTTTTTTGGGTGACAAATTCAAGGTCAAATTCTTGGAGAATAACAACCCAACGAGCATACTTCCCACTGAGGATGCGTCGACTCAATAGGAAAGCCATGGGGTTGGAATCAGTCATGACCTTGGTGGAACGCATGAGGATATAATGACGCAGTTTTTTGACCGAGAACACAATAGCTAGTGCTAACTTTTCTTCATGTGAGTAGGACACAGGTGGGCCAGCAAGGTTTTTACTGACATAATAGATCACATGCTCGAGGCCGTTATCATCTTCTCGAATAAGGACACCAGCAACTGAATGGGTGGAAGCGAAGATGTAAAGGATGAAATCTCGGTCAAAGTCAAGATGACGGATCAAGGGGACATAGGTGAGAGCATGTTTGAGGGAATCAAAAGATTATTGAGCGTAGGTATCCCAGAAAAAAGAAGTGTGGGAGCGAAGAAGTCGAAGGAAACCATGCGCGGTGGTCACATAGTCTAGAACGAATCGGCAAAGAAAATTTGCTTTGCCTTGGAGGCTTTGGAGTTGTCGTAAGGTTCGAGGGATAGGCAGTTCAAGAATGGCTTGAACTTTCAAAGGGTCAAGATTTATCCCGTCTTTAGATATGATGAAGTTGAGGAGATGACCGGCGGGAACACAGAAGACACATTTCAAAGGGTTAAGACGGATGTTATACTTGCGACAGCGGAGGAAAATGGTACACAGATCATGGAGGTGTTGTGCCCGATGTTTAGAATGCGCAGTAAGGTCATCTAAATAGGCAAGGATAATATGAGCTAAGTCATGGAAAAAATAAGACATGGCTCGTTGAAAAGTGGCACTAGCATTTTTAAGACCAAATGGCATGACTCGATATGAAAATGTTCCCCACGGACTAATGAACGCGGTTTTAAGTTGATCAGCATGACGGATAACGATTTGGTTGTATCCTGAGAAGCCATCCATAAAGGATAATAACTCGTGCCCCACACACTTATCAATGATTTGGTCAATAAATGGTGTAGGGAAGTTGTCTTTGGGACAAGCTTTGTTCAGATCACGAAAGTCAGTGCAAACACGAATGGTGCCTTGTTTTTTGAGAATAGGAACTGGGTTGGACACCCAAGTGGTGTATTCAATGGGGTAAATAAAACCAGCCTGCCGGAGCTTATCTATTTCAACTTTGATGGCTTCACGTCTAGATGGATGAATGGGTCTTAAATTTTGACGGACCGGAATGGCGTCAGGCCATGTGTCGATGTGGTGTTCGACAATGGCCGGATCGAGTCCTAGCATTTCTGAGTAGGACCAGGCGAAAACATCACGGAATTATTTGAAGAGTTGGGTGTAGGCTTCAATTTCTTTCGGAGTGAAGTGGGCGCCCATGGTGATGTGTTCTTCGATACCTGGTTTGACAGAAATGTCTATTTTGATGGTAGGGGAGATGTTAGCCATATTGCCTTCTTCGAAATTTTCAGGGGCAGGTATGGGGTTTTTGAACCAATCAACTTTGTTGGGAATGAAGTCTTTGGATTCGAGAGCATATTGGTCATGTGATTGATGTGGTAGGAAGTATGCAAGATGGTGCATATCGTCCCATGGAAAGTCAGGTTCGGTCATGGCTTCCATGATGTCTTCATCGGAATGGTAGAGGGGAATAGTGGATGACATATGATGACCCGAAGAGGTAGAAATATGAGATATCTGATGTTGAGGGGAAAGGCTGATGTTTGTGTCGATATGAGAAGTGACAGCGGGGTAAATATATGAGTGGGTAGGAAAAATAGTGGGGGACGGGGCTAAGGGGTTGGATGCCGGGGAACACGGTGATGAGGCAAGGTAGGAAATAGTGGCGGAAGGTTCGGTCATGTCAGTATCAGGATGAGAAATGGTAATTTGGATGGATGCGTGGTCGGGGGTTAAAAAAGGAGGACGGGCAAGCACGGCTTCGAATTGGCGGTAAGCGGCCAAAGAAGCACGATACTCGTCAAGATTGGAGAAAAGGTGGGTATAATGCCCATGGAAGTTGCATAAAGAACAAGGATGGTTGGTGCGCAAGTATTTAAGTTTGGGAAGGGAACCAGGGAGGGTGACCTAGACCGTGGGAATATCAGATTCTGGAAACGTTTCATTGACCACGGTTTTGAGGTGTGGTAATTCAGGACAGGTATGGGTGGCGTGGCCGACAACGTCGCACAAGGTG
>JAXQQM020059234.1:0-2500 GCA_034641835.2 Pinus albicaulis
GAGGGAAGCACCATGAAAGGGCTGGACAATGATAAAATATGGATGTAAAATTAGTCTCAATGGCAGTTATATTAAAGTAATTTAACTTTCTCTCAGAAATCAATCATCTTTGATTCAATTACTTCCAAGCACAATACTCAAATAAAAGCTAGCTATCATTATCATTCACACGCAAGGTCGTCAATATCATCAATGGTTATGTAAAGTTTTAACGAACTAGGGTTTATGCATCCTACTTCATATTGTTTATAGAATAAGATATTGCATAATTTCTAGAGAAAACTTTGGTACATAATGATAGAATTGATGCTCACACTCTTTATTTTCCAACTGTTAAAAAAAATGGCTAAAATTGAAATAATATTAGATTTATTGAGAACTCTAATCATATCCGCTACTAACAGTACAGTCAAAATTAGTAAAACAACTATTGTTGACATTCAAAAATTTCCTCAAGATGCATAAGACAAGATTGATTTTTTGCAGTTGGAGTCTCAGCTTCAGCAAGATAAGATTCAACAAAGAATCATCATTCTGAACCTGTTTTCGTTCAGAAAATTGAAACATACTCCCATAATCAACAAGTCAATAATGTTGTGACTGATTCACATTATGTGCTTAGTTCAACAACAGATTTGTATGCAGATGCAGAAGCTCACACTTCACTTCCCAAGCCCATCGTCAAACCTTGGGAAGAGCTTATCCATAACAAGCACAAAATTGGTCTTGGATATGACAAGAAATTGTCCTTTCATATTTCAGATTACTCCAAGCCCATCAAATTTTAGAGTGTCAGATTTCTTCATGATAGCACACCTACAGTTGTTCCAGATCCTGCTCCTCTTCCATAGCCACAACAGATTATGAAATGCCAACACTGTGATCGAGTTTTCCATATGAAAGATCAATGTTTTGATATGCACCCATGCAAGCAATGTGGTCGACACACCCATTCTTCACAGAGATGCTTCAAAAACAAGCCTCCCGCAAGAAAAAAGATTCATCCTGGATGGATTTCTTCTTGGAAATGGGTATCAACATCCAAGAAGATGTTTAAGTCACATGTCAGAACTTGTTCTAAAATATTGAGAAAAATTGCAGTTGATTTTTCGCCATCATCTCAATTTGTACCTGACAAGGGGGGAAATGGTGGTTATCTACAAGCTTCAAAGTCACATCAAACGAGCTTGAGCCATAAATTTTCATTCCATATTCAGAGTTGTAGCCAAAGACACAGCAGTTCAAGTGAGCCTAAGCCACAACTTGTCATTCTAGATTCAAAGCTGTAGCCAGAGACACAACAATTCAAGCGAGCCTAAGCCACAATCTCTCATTCCAGATTCAAAGTTGTAGCCAGAGACACAGCTTCCCATGAGCATCCCTTTGGTTGATGGACAACCTTAAACCATCTATGTGAGGTTCATATTCTTCCTCTTCAAGTAATTCAGAGCACTTCCTCTAGCAGAAGACTTCAGCTTCTTGCCAGCTTTGGTAGATTTCCGAGAAATTCATTAAGAATTCCAGTGTTGGTGGTCATCCTTAAACCATTGTAGGTTATAGACCTTCCTTCTTCTAGGTTGAAGGTCGCCCTCTTCAAAAATGAGGGACACTTCCTCTAGCAGAAGACCTCAGCTTCTTACCAGATTTGGAAGAGTTTCTGGAACTATAATAAGCATTGTGTTCCAGTGTTGGTGGTCATCCTTAAACTACCTCTTTATGCCAACATTTCAGAGAGACGATTCAGCCTAACTATTGCCATGCATACTTTGCATATTTTTATTACAACTCTCTTCTTGGACTCACACATACCCCTTCAGATTAAGGGGGGGAGGATGTTGGACACCTAATCCTCAACGAGTAGCTGTGGAAGGCGAATGGAAAAATGGAGTCCAAATGACCTTGGAATATGGAATCCAAGATTCACCCCATTGTAATATAAATAGACATATATGGTTAATGGGAAGGAACCCAAATTTTTATCTTTCTATGTGTCTTGTGTATTTACTGTGCTCACCATTGTTGAGTTTAACATTTTCATCTTTATCACAAATTTTAAATCACTGAAAATTTGTCTTCAAATCAAATATTATGCCATTTGTAACTTATGTACCTTTATAATCCTAATTTATATATTGTCTACATAATCGATTATTATCCTAATGTATATATGAAGGTGGAGCTCCTGTGAGTTTGAAATTTAGGTTTGTAGTATTTTGATATGCCATTTTAAACTCCTGAAAAATTCATAGTTACATACTTCAGCTGAAAAATTATACAACAAAAATACTCAAATGAATTGTTTGAGAGTAATTTTAGAATTAATTGAAAACCATAGCTTCTATAAGGTATATCTCAGAAATTATAATGATTTAAATTCTAAAAAAGTTTCTAGGCATAACTCACTACGAATCCTTATGATTTTGAAAAACTTAGTTTCTAAAATCTCCCAAAAAATGAGCTATAGTGAAAATTCCAAGATGGTTCTTCGAAACTTATATCA
>JAXQQM020059234.1:7500-42819 GCA_034641835.2 Pinus albicaulis
GAGGGTTGTTAAAGGCCCATCACTAATTCTCTCTTTGGTGACACTTCTAGTGAAAAAAATTTAATGACCCTCACCAATGCTCTTTTTGTTACTTTTGGTGACGGTCAAAAAATGTCCGTCATCATTGATCATTAAAAAAATGTCACTGTAAGTGTATATAGTGATGGTCCTTTGTGGTCCATCACCAAAGACGTTTTCAATGACACTTTTGGTGATGGTTGTTAAAGGCCCATCACTAATTCTCTCTTTGGTGACACTTCTAGTGACTAACTTTTAATGACCCTCACTAATTCTCTTTTTGTTGTTTTTTGTGACGGTCAAAAAATGCTCGTCATCATTGATCATTCCAATGAGTTTTTGATGATGATATGTGCCTGTTAATATATTTTTCGTGAAAATTTAATGATTTAATACCATTATTGTGGAGTATTTTTTATAATATGTCCAACGCCATAGAATTAATTAGTTTGTATCATTTCCCTCAAGTAATGACTAGTCGAATAGAGATTTCATATGAGTCAACACATGATTCATATATATTAAGTTTATTATCTAGCAAATTCCCTTTAGATAAAGTTCCACTATTGTGTGTAGGAAATATATTATTTAATACATAATCAAGATTTTACAATTCTATTAATGAGAAAGACCTAACGATCCTCAGCAATCTGGGAATGCTTTAAATTAATGCTTTGGAACACACTAACATTTCTTAGCAACCCACATGTATTGGAACATCTTTGTACCTAGAACATCTTGTGATGACAATGATGCCCAAGAACATGGTGGCATGCGCTAGCACAACACTGAATTCTCCTAGCATGTTTTGGCATGTTGCATATAGTCTCTAGCATGCCCTAGAACACCTTGGTTGAATTCATTGACATACATTATCACTTGGCACACAATGCCACTTGGAATGTATTGGGACCTATTATTAGTGTGCCTAGCATGCCCCTTTTCAAAAAGATAAAGTCCTGACTTATTAACCCTCTTATTGGTTCTTCCTTTTGTTGCCTTGACACATATTGACATACCCTGGTACCCTGCACCACATCCTTAGCACCTAGCATGTATTGGCATATATTGGCACTATTAATTGGCACATGATATAATTAGCACACCCTGGAACTCCCAAGCACACTTTGGGAATTCTTGACATGCCTTGATATTCCCTAACATACCTTACCAATTCTTAGCATACCTTGTGAGTCCCTCCTGGGAATGACAACTAACACTCATTAACACAAGTCTCTGGCACATGTTTCTCATATTCATTAACTTCCATGAATTTTTACCTAGTGCTCCCTTAATGTTTTTTCCTAGTAATCCTTAACACTCATCAACATGCATTATCACTCTCTATCACATCTTAGCACTCTTCAACATTCCCTTCCACTTCATAACATGCATAACACTAGTCCCTCACACATTATGGCGCTTGGCATGTGTTGGCACATGGAAAGTCTTAGCATGTATGGAATAAGTTGAGATGCCTTGGTATGATTTGGCATGGTTTAATATTAAATTTATTTGTGATTATCAATTGTTGGAAAGTAGATGAGAAGCAACAAAGGAATACTTGGCACTTAGAATGTACTAACACTTTGCACTTGGCACCTATTGCTGCCTAGTGTTGGTGTGCCTAGCATGCCCCTCTTGGAAAAGGTAAATTGATGACTTATAAACCCTATTATGTGTTCATTTCCTTGTAGTTTAACTTTTCTCTCCATTTTTTTGTCTTGACAATCTCTGACACACATTGACACACCCTTGCACATCTTGGCATGCCTTATCACTTGGCACATCTTAGCATGTTTGACATGTATTCCCACTATCTGGCACATCAAGGGGGTGAAGAGAGATGTAGTCCTAAAGTAGGTCGAGTATGAGGGCGAGTAAGGGTTGCTAAAGGGAGGTCATGATCATCCTCCAAGAGCAAGATCATCATGTGAGGGTTCAGAAGAATGTTGCATACCTTAAGGTTCAGTTTGCACTAGGAAGTAGGATGGCATATTGTTGGTTCTCTTCTGCAAGATTGAGCTTAAGAAAGGTTTCTCATGAGAATTTGGGCATGTGATTTCAATGGTGTCTTTGTGTAAAGGCTGCATCAAATTTTGAAATGTTGAAATTTGCAACAATAAACAGTGAGATTGGAAACAAGAAAGGACAAAAAAAAAATACACCCACACTGGTGAGGAATTTTGATGCACCAGGAGTGAGGAATGTGGGGCATTTAATTTATTTTTCCCTTAAATAAAGTGGACAATAAATTGTAATTTCATCTCATAACAACTTGTGTTAGTTAATTAAGTCATCATGACCGAGTTAGCTCAAGAAATTCAAGTACTTGAGGATCTAAGATGAGGCATCTAGTGGGATTCTAATATTTTTGGGGTCTAGTTGAAGTTGATGCATTAGTGGGGTGCAAGTGTAATTAACTCAATTAAATGCGTTAAAATTAGTTTAACTGGTTCTAACTGAGTGATAAGATAGTGAGAGGTCCAATGAATTAAATTAGATTTAATTCACAATGAGTGATCAATCATATAATCGATAATTCGCTCTTAATAGTTGCATGCATGTCAGTTTCGAGGAATACCTAGTTGAGACAGAGGTTAAAGGGAACATAACTATCAGTTGTATTCAGAGAAAATTTCCCATGTGAAATTATAAATTCATCGGGATTCCATGATGGATTGCGCAATCAAGGAAGATTGATTTTCCTAATTAATAAGGAGTTAATTCCCTAGGAATTGCATGAGCAAGGCAGGCTGAAGTAAGGATGAGAATTGGCTAAATACTAGACCGAGTTTTCCTAGATCAATGGGAGACAATTGACAGAGTGCTGGAGAATCTCATGGGAGATTAAGCATTAATGTATTGTTTCATGATTCCTTGACTTAATACACAATAGATATAAAGGGGTTTTGAGCAGTTTCTTTCCCCAAATATATCATGTTGTTCTGTGATTGATAATTTATTTCTCTTACTTATATGTGATTTCATGATCGTGTTTTGTTTCCGCAAATTGTAGGAAGGATTCAATATCTTGTTTTAGTAGATTACAAGATTAGATTGAATCTCGTTGGTTAGATTTTATACATGGTATCAAAGAGGGAATTTTTCAAGCGACGAGTTTGTAGAGAGTGTTTGAATAGTTTGGTGTAAAATTTTCAAAAACAAATACAATATTTGGATTCCTTGCGAAAATCTACCGAAATGGAAAAAACAAATCGGTCGAATCAGAGCTCAGATGAGGGAGATATCATCAATTTAAAATAAACTCTTTTTTAGAAACTTTTTGTAATGTAGGGATAATTACACTATGCACAAGTCAAGAACCTATATGTAATTGAGGTACCAAATGCATGCAAAGCTTCGAGGAGAAAGGCAGAAGTTAGAGACTTGGTGGTTTAAAGGGATCATAAATTACCTCTCAACATGCATCCTCATGAGAAGCAGTCTCAGAAGGTTGTGGAGTAGTTGCCACAATTGGAGAAGCAGAGAGGAGACTGAGTGGAAGCATCCACTCAAGAAGAGACCTCCATGAGGGGGAAATTTCCAGCCAGATGGGAAGAGAGAGAAACCATACCTCGAGGTGTAAGGTGGGGTGATGTGTAGACATAATCCAAAGATAAAAAAATTTGGCAAGGTCCATGGAGATGGCGTGTCTCATGGATTTAACTTGGCTACGAGGAGCCCACAGTACATTAGTAGTAGGAAGGATCAGTTAGATTGATGTAGTCAAATATCAGCAAGACAGAAATCAGAGTGATAGATGTCAAATACTAGATCAGAAATCAGAGTTAGCAATAGTTCAAAGGGCACGGATGCAGATGTCAGCAGCAGCATAGAGAATCCAGTGCTAGAAAGGTGCAATAGCTAGCAGCAGTCAGAAGACTCTGATGACAGATGCATTATACTGAGTAAGTTGTTCGAAGGCTATTCAGTTTCAGGATTTGCAGGTACAAACAACACTAGAGAAGTGTAGCATGCAGAACATTCTAAAGGTACTAGATGGGGATAGATTGAATTCCTTTCTTGTTGAGAGGGAGTTTTAAAATTTGCAACAAGAAACAGTGAAATTGGAAACTAGAAAGGACAAAAAAAATGCACCCACACTGGTGAGGAATTTTTATGTACCAGGAGTGAGGAATGTGAGGCGTCTAATTTATTTTTCCTTTAAATAAATTGGACAATAAATTGTAATTTCATCTCATAACAACTTGTGTCAGTTAACTAAGTCATGATGAATGAGTTAGCTAAAGAAATTTTATTTAAGGTGATCGAGGTGGATATTGGTGGCCACCCACCTATTCCACTTGGGCCCTTGCCATTGTCTCTTTCAACTTTTCATTTTCCTTAATTATAGAACAATTTACTATTTTTGTCAGTTTTTCGGGTCTTGAACTTCTGGAGCCATTTCGAGGCCCCAAAAGATGTTTTTTTAGCATGAAAGGTTTAGCTATCTCATAGAAATTGCATTATCAATTTAGTCCTCGGAGAGATATTTCTAACAAGGTATCATGTGTGCCAAACGAAGATCATATGACCAAATTATGACCTTGGAAAGTTGGCTGCCCAACTAACCTCAACGAGGCACATAAAATCTTGGTGTTACATCTCCTTGGGTTAGGGTTTTGGTTGTTTAGGGTTTTATCTTAATTTTAAATAATAAAAAATACCCTTCATCCTTATTGTAACACAATTCAGAAGAACATAACTATCATTTGTATTGATAGAAAATTTCCCATGTGAAATTATAAAGTCATCGGGATGCCATGATGGATTATGCAATCAAGGAAGGTTGATTTTCCTAATTAATATGGAGATAATTCCATAGGAATTGCCTGAGCAAGGCAGGCTGAGAATTGGCTACGTATTAGACTGATTTTTCCTAGATCAGTGGGAGACAATTGGCAGAGTGCTAGAGAATCTCAAGAGAGATTAAACATGGTATTGTTTCATGATTCCTTGACATAATACAAAATATATATAGAGGGTTTTAAGCAGTTGCTTCCCCAGATACATCTTGTGTTGTGCGATTGATAACTTGTTTCTCTTACTTATATGTGATTGTGCGATCATGTGTTGTTTCCACAAATTGTAGGAAGGATTCAGTATCTTGTTTTAGTACATTACAAGATCATATTGAATCATGTTCGTTACATTTTCTACATGAAATAGAAGAGAGGGTTGATACCATCTTGCCTTGTGGTGGTTAGTAGGCCGCAACGTCTATGATAAATACCAACATAAATGGAGGAGGGCTTGCACTATAATTTAGAGCCATAACAGAATTCGACACAGGTGTAATATTGATTGATTTAACCCTAGTTTGAGGGTAGACATTGAGATCTGAAGTTCATGTCAAGATTCAATCAAAGAAATTATCAAAATCTATGGATCCATATGAGCTAGGCCGAGTCTCTTATGGAGGAAAGAGTCATGTTCTTTCTATGTGTGGATAGGGTTTGTTCTACAACAATTAGAAGTACATAAGTATAATGCCCTAGTTAGGATAGTTTCCTAGCATGTTTAGTTCATAAGGTATTCCCTTAAGACTATGAAAAATTTGCGTAGAAGAAGACGAGTTGTGACCGTTAGAGAAAGTTTTTTTTTTTCAATAAATACCACAGATTTGGAAGATGGTTTGCATATTCAGTATGTGTGGAGACAATAGATCCAAAGGAGGGTGGAACCTGAGTAGAAGATTGAGCATACAGAAGAAGTTTTCCATATGAAGAATGTATTGACATGCAGAGAAGTTGATTTTGGTGGAATTTCCATAGATTTTTAGATAAAAATCTCAAGAAACCTATAAAAAATTAGTAAATGGACTATTAGTGGCTGATTTGTGACCCTATTTTAGTCATCTATAGATTGTTAGAAGTATGATAAGAGGAGTAGTTCATATTTGTTCATAGATTGGACAACAAATATCAAATTGTCGATACACAAGAATAGTGATCTTGAGAGGACTCAAACCCTTGTTGGGTGGCAGATTTGAAGAGCCCTAGATGAAGACAATATTGTGGGCCATAGATCAGTAAAAAGAATTGACTATGGTTGGGCAGATTGATGGTGCTCCAAGTACAGTTGGAGGATTGTTAGGTTACTATCAAAGAAGAGCCCTGACTCTTGTTATAGTGAAGGATGACAAAATTGGTAGAAGGGTAGGTGTATAGGGCCTAAGTATGTGCAGACTTTGAAGGACTAAAGTAACAGTCAGGTGGGTCAACCAACTAGCCCTATTTCACTATATTATAGAGGATTGATTCAGAGAGAAGAAGGGAAGCCTCCATAGCGCTGGACTTCTCATCTTGGAGCTGTAATATGGCAAAAGTGGCCATACCAAAGAGCTATTCACAGATGGAATGGTGAACTTGTTACCACTTAAACTAGTAGTGGACCTAAAAGGGGTTCCTAAGAGGGCAACTGCTAGGACAAGGGAAATGATGGAGGCTTAGCCCATTGTCACCACAACTAAGGCTCCATGCTCTTCATGGAATTTCATGGATGGGTGGACTCCCAGTAGTTTAGGAAGTAAATTATAGAATATAGGTCAATGAATAGGTGGGAAGTGACCCTCGAAACCCTTTCCCTAAGATAAAATAAAGAGTGGGACTTTCTTTCCTTTTAAGTGATATAATTTATCTTCTAGGGAGAGAGCAGGGGGATTGAAGGGTTGAGGGAGGAGAAAAAGACTTATGAAGGAATTTATCAATCCCTAAAATCCTTTGGGAACTTGGATTCCCAAATGGTCCTTGATGAAAGGCCTTTGACACCAAATGGGACCACACGGGGCGAAGTGGACCCAGCCCAGGTTCAGGGATGGAATTTAGCAACCAATGATGTTCCTATCCTGGACAAGGTGAGGGGAAAGGACCAAACAAGAGTTTTTACTTTGATAGGTCAAATTGATCCTACTAGGTTCTATCCTTGGGACCACCTAGGAAAAACTTCATCCCAGAGCTAGGGCTTGAGGTATCCCAAGATTCCACCATCGAAATTGGCCCAAGTTCTGAGGAGAGTGAGGGCACCCAACAACGCAGTTGCCTCTAGGAGATAGAATTTTTCCTCTAGCTAGATTCCTAGGAAATTGTTGCCTTAGGTGACCAAATGGGGCTAGACCTAGGGAATGTGAAAATTTCTTAATCTAAGAAACCCTACTAAAGTATGTTGATTTACTTCTCCTACTTGAATTAAGTTACAAATTAATTTCTGAAATATTTAATAAATTAGTGAAGTAAATAGTAAAAACAACTAGCAACCTACACATACAGATCAAATATTGAATAACATGCTCATAGAAAAAGTGACTGGAAAACTGTCCCCGGAAAAAACCCAGTGCAGGAAAACCAGTGCAGCTAGCTCTAGAGGGTTTTCATTATTATGCAGAATATAAGTACAACAATCCTGGGCACCAAAACTCGTTCACCCAACAGAGAAATAAAAATGGCAGTAATACGCTGCTCTGAATCCCTATATGTCAGCCTGACTGGCCTATGTCAACCTCTGCGTTGCTCAGTAAGGGCCTACATCACACCTGAAGGGCTTACACTACCCCTGCGTTGCCCTGACTGGGCCTACGTCAACCTTGCATGGCTCCTGTTGACCCTGCTACTCTGGCTGGCTGGAATTCTTATGCAGAAAAAGCATAGGTAAGAAAGAAGTCAATGGCCAAAGGTAACACATAACAGTTAGAAAAAATTTAAGAAATGAAATGAAAATAGATCAATGTCCACAAATAAATGAAATAGCTCAATGGGACTAGAGAGTAAAAGCTTTGACAACAACAGTAAGTGCTTATAGCATCAGCTAAGAGAATAGAGGAGACTAGTTCATGAGGTTAAAATGTTATATAATTGTTGGCACAGGAAAACTGTAGAATTGTTAGAGTAAATATTTGCATGTACCATTAGTTGGTGATCATCGATACTCATTTCATTTCATCAAATACCCTGATGAATGGGCCTTAAAATCTATTTGCATAGACAAATGCCACAGAAGCTGTGTGATGGAAAAATATTCACACTGTATTGAAGAAAACACCTACCAAATAAGGATGATATTTAAAATGGAGCAAGAAACAATAGAGAGATAGACATCGAAAAATTTAAAATTCTAGGGCAACAGGAAAGCAACTAGGTAGCATAGTAGAAATCACAATAAAGAAAATTATAAACATGGAAAACCCTACAAATTAGCACCCATCCAAACATCACCATAATTTCTTCTTTAACTCTAAATCTCCAAATTCATCAAATTATATCCTGTAGTCAAACCTGATCCTCTATGTTAGCGATTCTGAAGATAAAGCTGAGAACTTACTACAGAACCATAACCTACATGTAGTGATCTTATTTTGTGACCAGGCAACGTACTTTCGAGAAGACACAGAAAGGTAAACACTCTCTGCCAAGATTTTCCATATAGCCCAGGTTGAGCGACCACATATACATCACCAGTTTTTTCTCTTCGGATTTGTAACTTAGAAGAGCTTTGTCTGACCACCTCCGGGTTGCTCCCAGAGTCACTGAGGCAAGCCCTCTCACTATAATCCTCTTTCTGTAGTACCTAATTAGTAATTTAATTAACCATAACAGTTTCTTGATCATGCAGGTATTTCAAATATATTTCCAATAAGCATAAATCTTTCATGTTAAATGATTAGTTCAAAATACTTTAGACTATGATGCAAAAAATACAAAGAAACCTCAGCAACACTCAAAGTACAAACAAAGTCAAAACTCTACAAAGTATAAATAGATATCTGATAAACTTCATTCCACCACAAAAATGTTAACTAAAGAAAATTCTAATTACTGTGCTTTCAAGACAAAGCTTTCAAGGGCAGTGATGTTATAAACATAACCCTACACCTCGTAAACAATCAATTTGTATAAGTAGACCATCATAATGCTGAATTTAATCACCATTATTATAATTTTATAAATCATTTTTATCAAATCAACAAGAAGCAAGCAACAATTGCATGCAGTTCCACTGAAGCAAAGTATATGGCAGTTTCATATACTTATTATTAAGCTATCTAGATTTGCAACTTCATTGTAGAGTCAACCAATCAGTTGTTGAAGCCCAATATTGTCTCTTGTGAGAATCAAAGTTACATCAAGCTCTATGAAAATCCAATGTGTCATGACCATTTCAAACACATTCATATTCATTACAATTTCCTAAGATTCCAAGTTCATTAGGGAGTTGGTAGTGTCGGACCACATTCTGAAAAAGTTGCATATGGTTAATAGTTTGACAAAGCTCCTAAAAAAGGGGAAGTTGCATTTGGTTAATGCTAGCCGTATCTGTAGAAGGAATATTATAAGCATAATTTACCAGAAAAACAAAAGAACATTATCAAAGGAATAGTCATGAGAATGTAGGTTGCACAAAGGATATTTACATGTATAGGATTTTCTAAAACGTTTAAACACCAGCCCAAGGAAATAAAATCAAGGGAAGGGCTTGTTGCTTCATCAAAGCATTGATCCTAAGATTTTCCTAACAGAAACAGAAAAAAATGCAGCAAACCAGAATTTTCCTACCATGAAATGACAGAAATATTGCAGACTGGACACTTGTTTTTCTGAAGCAACAACTGCTTGATGTAGGCCTCATGATAACTGCAACTGCACTTTAAACTTCCAAGCTCATCTCTTTCTTCATACTCTTCCTATATAAAAAATTCATACCATCATTTTCATACTCTCAGAAGAAAGGGTTTCCATATGTTTTTGAATCTGAAGAGGGAGAAAATTTAACACTTTAAAACTACCAACTAAACCAATAAATCTATAAATAAATTTTAAATTCCAAGCCTGCTTCATTCTTTGATAATATCCCCACAAATATTATAAATACCTGGAAAATGCTGCATTTGACTTCGATATCCATTCTTTGAGAAGCATACTTTGTTTTTGAGGAGTATAAGCTTTTCTCTAAACACTTGGAAATAGTCTCCTCACTAAGTCATGTGCTAACATAGCCAATCTGCTCCTCTAGAGCTAACAATTCCTGAATAAATAAGGGGAGAAAACATGTCATATTTCCGAATAAAACAAATCAATTCCTTCACATTTGATATCCATTTGTCTATATAGAGTTAACAAATTGTATGGAGAAACCTCATATGACATGTTTTCTATATTGAGTCGCATAGCACTGTGTTGATCATGCAGGCTTATTCCATTTAAGAGAAGAGTTTCCTCCAACATCAGCATTTACTTCCAGCCAAAAGGAAATTACAATATCATATTAAAATTTTACTAGTGGGAAAATATATACATGCCGAATTTTAGCTGTAACAATTAGCTCACTTGATATGTTAACACTTTATTCTTCTCAATGTGCTGCAATGCTGATAAAACCTGGAAATATGTGAATCAAATGACAAATCAAATCACAATCTTTCCCAAGTATATTTTTTGGTTTTGCAAAAATTATAGAATATCCAACTCAATTGCAGAGTATAACATCAACCTGATAGCATAACAAGTCCAATATCCAATGTCCTTGAGCTAGTTCATCCTACATCTTAAATCTTAGACCCTAAAAATTTAAACGCATTATGCCAAAATTTCGAAGGCTTTAAACCTTGAACCCTGCTTATTAATAAATTCGAACCCTAAAATACCCTTTAAAGCCCCAAAATCCGTGATGGAAAATGGTTAAAATGTCCTCAAGAGATATCCAACCTGTCTACAAGGGTAGTTATGCACATAGATATTCATAAATAGCCCATTGTAAGTTCACATTCCATACTATGACCTAATTACCTTTTGAAAATGACTATAAGCATTGAAGTATGCTTAAATATCCCATTGGACGTGCACATTCCATACTATGACCCAATTACCTTTTGAAAATGATTCTAAGCATTGTAGTATGCTTTAATAAATGACCTTTTGAAAATTATTGTAAAGAAATGGTGAAACACTTGAGGAGCTTTTGGCATTATAGATAAACTGCACTTAAGGACTCTTTGATATCTCTTGGAAATACAAGAGAAATTATTCTGAGAATCATTGCAGTATGCTTTATCTAGTCTTTTGAAAATGATTCTAAGAAAAAAAGTAGCACACTTGAGGAAGTTTTGGCATTGGAGATAAACTCCACTGAATGACTCGAGATATATCTTAGAGAAATAAATTTGTTTTGAATTACTAGGAGGTTGTTGGAAAGGCTTTTACAGCTTCATGTACATTCAAGGTCCATATATCGATTAGGGGCCTTGGTCTGATCTACACTTTGACAGAGGCAAATTTCATTCCACTATATCCATATCATAAGGAGATGCAATTTTTTTGTGGGAAAGGGATTTGATGATTATTGATCATCTATGAAAGTAATAGACCTAATTGAAATCTACCATATGTGAACTCCATATTGCTACATCTAGAGTTGAATTCCTCCATAGGAAGTCTAATATGAGTCAAGTTGTCTTTGTGGCATAACTAATAATATATGAAGGAATAATTTTCATGTAATAGTATTGACTAACAAGCATTCATTGCAGTCATATTAACATTCATCTGTTGAAAAAATTCATTCTTTAAATTTTCCAATCACTTTAGTTATTCAGATGAATCTTTCATTGAGATTGGTCAATAATTTCACAGAAAATATGGGAAAAAATAGCAATAGGATTAATAAAATATGCATTTTTTTCTTTCTTGAGGCGTTACTGATAAATGCTATTAAAAACTGAGTATCAAAATGCACTGCAGATGGAATCCTGACCACACTTCAAACACTGTCATCCATTGCAATATGTGGCATCATCCATTCTATTTTCGGAGGTCAGCCTCTGTTAATTCTTGGGGTGGCTGAACCTAATGTGCTTATGTATACATTCATGTAGAACTTTTCCAAAGATAGAGAAGACTTAGGCCCAAAGTTTTTTCTGACTTGGACAAGGTGGTATGCACTTCAAATTTGATCACCTTGTGTCAACAAGTTACAAATTCATTCTAAATTGCAATAGTATAATGTTTGATACCTGCAGTACGATGTATTTCCGTAGTTTTTTTATTAATAACAATAGATATTTATGCAAATAAGTGTGCATTCACATTAAATAACTACAAGTACTCTGCTGATTATACACAGGGTATGTGTGTGGACTGCATTCTTGTTGGCTTTGCTGGCCATTCTGGGTGCATGCTCAATTATCAACAGGTTTACCAGGGTAGCTAGAGAACCTTTTGGGATGATTTTGTTCATAGAACTTATCAGTGAGATGAGTTTGTTGTTTAGATTTAAAAAGAGTCTTTAGTAGGTTATGCACTTAAGGCACACTCAAACCTAAAGGCTTTTCTATTGGCCTTAAGTAGTCTTGTGATGATTGTATATTATTTGTGCTAATCACATTTTAGATTGATTTAAGCATCATAGTAAGCAACGTAAAAGAGAGGTAAAAATTTGATTGTGTGCCATGTTAGGTTTTATAAATGCTATAATATGTGAGAAGTACTTTTAGTAATTATATTTTAGAAGCAAATTTGGAAAATAGAAAAAACGCATTGTTAATGGTGCTTTTCTATTGGCATATTGTGCAATACATATTTCATGTTTAGAGAAATTAGCTTTTCAACCCATTTCCATTACTCATCCTATATAAAAAATCTAGCAGGAATGTTAAGAAGAGATTCATGCTAAGAATAGAGAAATGGATGAAATATTTATTGTCAACTTAAAGAGACTAAGAATAACATAGTGAGAGCAGAGAGTAATATGATTTATTTCTCTTCATGCACTTCTGATAATCATAGAAGCCCTAGTTACATCGCAATTACCTTAAAATTTGATGTGAACGTACTTTTTAGTAGGATTCTTCTCCTTTTAGATCTCAGGATTTGAGTAGATTTAAGGAGTTGGCTTTCATTGTGAAAGTCAAAGTTGTCTTTTGTTGTGATGTCAATTCTATTTCTCTTCATACGTAGGATCACTATCACTAATCACATTAATAGGGATATCAATCACCTAATGGATCACTAAGGTAATTACACCATTTGCCTAGACTAAAAGGGGGGCATATTTTTCAAAGGTGATTTTAGAGCTATATATTGACAAGGCCTTGACAAAGGTTTTGTTTGATTACATAGTTGTTATAGTTTTAAGTTCAAGTAATTAAGCTAAGAGTTGGCAACAACAGAACTAAAATAAACCAAGAGAAAGGTGTGAACATAAGTTTGAAATAGTCTCTAACTTGGTGTTGTGAATTGACTTTGCTTCATATAAAGATTAGGCGTTGTTCTTGTCATAATAAAACCCTATATGAATTTACCTTCTCAACGGTTAGAGTGATTTCCATATGACAACATACCTCATGTATGCACTGAATTGACACAATGATACACATTACAGTGAAAAAGCATAGTGATCCTAAAATTGTCAACATATGATAGTAATTCTCACTACAATCTCAATGTGCATAGGTTGAATACATTCAAGAACCAAAGTTAGTAACCCAATCACTAACTTTGAATTATATTTTGTACATATTGTTGACAAACTTCTCATTGCAACTATGAACCAAAACATAGTGCCATAACACATACCTTATGTGACCTTGAAATATTGATTTTTCCATCAAATTTGTGGACATTAGTACACATAAACAGTGAACCTATCTACGCTACACTGATATGACCTTGAAATTTGAGTATACTTGACTGAGATATCATATTTGATGAAGTTTGATACATTGACATATTGCCACGATGTATTGGTCTTAACATTGATACATTAAACCTCCATTGACATTGAAAAAACACATAGACCTCTAATATAGACCTCTGGCATTTAGACTTCAAAAGTGTTTTGGGCATTGATATGTTGACCTCAGGTTAGTAGCAGCATTAGTATAAGAATATGCTAATATTGCAGCAGCTAGACATTGATAGTAACGTGTCCTATTGACATGATATAATTACACATGGGATGGTGAGTTAACACTTAGATATTAATGTGATGTCGTAACTTTGACTTAACCTATCATGACTAAGCAATATAACTAGGACAACCATATATAAATTGTTATAACATTAATACACTAGGTTGAATAAAGATGAAATGATAATTGATCTTGTTATACTACTTCTAAGGATAACATTGTCTTGAATGATAATTGACACAAAGAGGAGGTAAAAATGGTAATTTTTGGCAGTTTTAATTTCAGGAAATTTTAGTTGGGCATTGGCTGGTAGATAGTGAGATTACGTTGAAATGTGGCTTTGCTGCAACACTACAGAATTATCTAGGAACTTTTGTGTACAAAAATTGCAACTAGAAGCAGATCTAGCCCTCACAGAACATAAAGAGGGAGACTCTGTATGTGGTTGTAACTTTTCTATATGTATCACATTAATAGGGATATCAATCAACTAATGGATCACTAAGGTAATTACATCATTATCCTAGACTAAAAGGGGGGCATATTTTTCAAAGGTGATTCTAGAACTATATATTGACAAGACCTTGATAAAGGTTTTGTTTTATTACATATTTGTTATAGTTTTAAGGTAAAGTAATTAAGCTAAGAGTTGGCATCAACAAAACTGAAATAAACCAAGAGAAAGGTGTGAACATAAGTTTTAAATAGTCTCTAACTTGGTGTTGTGAGATGACTTTGTTTCATATAAAGATTAGGTGTTGTTTTTGTCATAATAAAACCCTATATGAATTTACCTTGTCAACAATTAGAGTGCTTTCCATTTGACAGCATACCTCATGTATGCACTGAATTGACACAATGATACACATTACAGTGAAAAAACATAGTGATCCTATAGTTGTCAACATATGATAGTAATTCTCGCTGCAATCTCATTGTGCATAAGTTGAATAAATTCAAGAACCAAAGGTAGTAACCCAATCACTGACTTTGAATTATATTTTGTACATATTGTTGAAAAACCTCTCATTGCAATTATGAACCAAAACATAGTGCCATAACACTTACCTTATGTGACCCTAAAATATTTATTTGTGCATCAAATTTGTGGAAATTAGTACACATAGATAGTGAACCTATCTACCCTACACTGAAATGACCTTGAAATTTGAGTATACTTGATTGAGATATCATATTTGACAAAGTTTGATACATTGATATATTGCCACGATGTATTGGTCTTAACATTGATACATTTAACCTCCATTGACATTGAAATTACACATAGACCACAATGTAAGATAGACCTTTGGCATTTAGACTTCACAAGCATTTCGGGCATTGATATGTTGACCTCAGGTTAGTAGCAGCATTAGTATAATAATATCCTAATATTGCAACAGCTAGACATTGATAGTAACATGTCCTATTGACATGATATAATTACACATGGGATAGTGAGTTAAAACTTAGATATTAATGTGATGTATTAACTTTGACTTAACCTATCATGACTAAGCAGTATAACTAGGACTGCTATGTATAAATTGTTATAATATTAATACACTAGGTTTAATACAGATGAAATGATAGCTGATCTTATTACAGTACTTCTAAGGATAACATTGTCTTGAATGATAATTGACACAAAGAGGAGGTAAAAATGGTAATTTTTGGCGGTTTTAATTTCAGGACATTTTAGTGGGGCATTGGCTGGTAGAAAGTGAGATTACTCTCTCGAATTACAACAAAGAAACCAAGTGGAGGAGTCTTGAAATTTGGCAGGTCATGATTGAAAAAAGAAATATCATACATACATGGAGATCTGTTCTTCTTTTGATAAATCATCCACATGCAGCAAATCTTGTTGCTTGAAGGTTGGACATGAAGGTCTTCATAACTGTAAGTCACCTAAACATTTGTAGGATGAAGTGTTCTCTCCCAAGCTACAAAAGTCCTTGTGTGATGAAATTGAGATTGAGTATCGTGAAAAACACATTTATCTTGGGAGATATTGTCCTAGAAAAATGCATCATGGAGGGTGTGGTGAAAATCTGTGTGGTAATGAGCATGCGTGTTATAGGAAATATGAAGTTGATGCTTTTGTGAGATTTTCACTGAACTTGTGCGAAAGACATGCTCATTTCAAGACATAAAAGGTTGCATTGAGTATGAACATGTCTCTAAACAAAGTGGCATGCAGAAGGATGGTTACATTACCACGACACTTTTTGAAACATACCATGATGGTCTGCATCTTCACACACTAAATCCAGATGCTGCATGTTATAGTAAGGTAAGATGTAAAGCTTGTAGTTATTTTTTTCAATGACCAATCAATCATTTTGGTTTACATCAAATGGTCTCATGGGAACATGAGGAATGCCATTTTTGCACCAGAACATGAAGAATTTGATATCCAGGGTAGGAAATATACATATGGGATCACATCATTACAGCGTTCCTTGTCCATTTTTGGCTTACAATTAAAGATTACATGCCCAGAAATCCTTGAGAAAAAGAATTTTTGCTCATTCAGATAAAACAAACAACAAACATGGATGGAACTTACAGAGAACTTTCAGTTTCAGAAATAAAAACAAAATAAGGCTTGATAAATATGTGTTATAACAATTGCTAAAATTTTCTTACTATAAATATGTGTTATGACAATATGTAATTTTATTACTATTCTAATTTTCTTCGTTTGTGTAAAAATTCCAACAATTAGAAGAGCCTTATAGAAACTATAGTGTGTGGATTGCAAGGACACTCTGAAATCAAGGAATATACCAGATCCTTAATCATGTTCCTCATTTAGTACAGATTTCAGAAGTTAAATATTGGTATGACATTACAAAAAATACAAAGAGGAAACTATGGCATATGAGAAGACCACTAAACTAAATCATTTTTAGGGAAATTTTCAACTTACCCCTATTCTCAAATGAAAATATCTATCATTAGCAAGTGCAGGATGGATAATTTAAATGGTTTCATAGTTGTTTAAACCTTAATAGCAAAGGATTTTGGCTATCAACAAAAATCAAACAAAGCTTTCAACTCTTACACAACATTTACAAAGCATGATAAGACAGTATATATCCAGTGTGATAAGGTTTATATATCCAAATTACAAACAATAACCAAACAATAGCAAGAACATTGCAGTAAATCTGATGTAAAAAAAATATAGCTTAAAGAAGTATAATAGTAATCATGTATCCAACATCTTAACCATGATATTAGTCACAAGTAAACTATCACATTCTGCATCCAACATCCTCAAATGGTTGGGATAATAGTTTACCAAGTCATTGTTCTCTCTTAATCATTGATCAATTCAATGTCACTGCTCTTCCAACATATAAAAGTGTTAAGTGCATCTGCTAAATAACCGCATCAACTACTTCTACGTTTAAGCTTAATTTCACAATCTGAATCAACCAAGATTGATTGTGGGCACACAAAATAATATCCTTCTCCGAATACTTCTCCATTGGGCATGAAAAAATTTGGTTCAATGTTTTTTATGTAACCCTTTTCAACCTTCTCTTGACCCTTAAAATGTGTAAGTAAACATTTTTTCCCCTTCAATCCTGTATTTGAAGGTAGTAATTGCGGTTGACCCTACAAATAAACAAATTCTTGTAAGATTCCATAGAATAAAAAGATAATATTAAAAAAGAAAATAAACAAGTATAAAACTTACCCGTGTTATTGAGTCACCAATTGGGTCATGAATAGGTTGTCCTGAAGTCAATGGAGTCTGTTCTAGCGAAGCCTGACTAGGACTTTAGGAACTATGCTAAAAAATAAATAGTTTGAATGTGATACCATGAAATCAGAAGATGAACGATTAAGCTACAAAAATAATATTTCATTAATTACACATCTACAACAATATAATCATGTTCATACTGGCATTGTGCTTTTAAAATTTCAATCTTCAAAGATGGCATACATCAACAATTAAATAGCCAACACGTAATTATTACTTTGTTGGTTGGTTCTGGATTAACTCGATCCTTTTTTTTTCCCACCTCCATGGCAACTTTCCATTGCATTAATTCTTCAACAGCTGCCTTCAATATTCCAAGTTCTTTGTCTTTTTCTTTCAATTTTTCTTCTATATTATGTAATTTCCTCTTGTAACCACACTCTTTTCCAAAAAAATCAGTTGGAGTAACCCCATAGCCAACCCCACGTACACTACCCCTCCTCTCAGGCCCCAAAACTATTACAATGGAATCTTCCTTTGTTGCATATGAAGGAGACATTGAATCATTTTTTATCGATTTGATTTGTTTCTAGCAAAGACAACATTTCAACAAATACATGTAAGAAACATCATTAATATTTAAAAAATAAAAAAATTAAATAGATACAAGAATAGGTCGGGAACTTACTATTCTCTCTGCACTAAATGATGACATTGGAGTGCCATCCTTCTTTGTATGACATTTCATCCACACATCAGCCCTAGTTACAAGTGCATCATTTTGATTGCAAGTTTGAGTCTAGTCACAAAAATTACAACGTTCTAGATAAGTATATTTTCAATTGGTAATTCTGAACAAAAAATAGATTTGGTTACAACTTACAAGGTCATGTTCAACTCTATAGTAACCTATATGGCCAGAAGTGTGGGTCTTTGGTTCTAATGCCCTATTTTCCTGATTGACTTTTTCCTTCTCCTGCAACTCAATAAAAAATGGATGCTTAGATTGAAAGTGATTATATGCAAGGATTCAAATTCAAATCTCATTTAATGATAACAAGTAGATTTGTCATTCATTTTTACCTTGAATTTAGGGTCAGATCGTATTCTAACAAATTCAATCCAATTGGTTTCATTTACTCTAATAGGAACATTTGTCATCCTCTCCTCATTTGTGTTGTATTTCAAATAATAATTTTTATACAAATTATATCTGTAAGTTCTCAAGCATTGAGATATTACTTTATAACGCCATTGCTCCACTGACAAATATATTTGGTAGATATGCTACAATAGATAAAAAATGAATTATTAGATACAAATACTTATTTTAAATTAAACTTATCATGCACACGTTCACATACACCAATGAAATTTAGAAAAAAATCCAATAATAATTTGGTTGATACTCACACTTGTTTCCATTCTATTTTTTTGATGCCTACAATCTCTCTTGCAAGGACACCTAAAAAAGAGGATAATTTCTCTGACTGTGGACCAACAGGTTGTCCCCTCTCATAAAATTGAATTTCAGGCAATGCAGACGCCTCTGTAGTGTTTCCAGACAGGGATTTTGTTGGTCCCCTACCCTTCCTTTTCACATTTGTTGTACTATGGGCTTAAATACTTAGATCTTCCCCTTCCAATCCATGCTCTTGTTGTGGTTTTTATTTCTCCATATCATGATCTAGTTGTGATGGTTCTTGCTTCAAACCATAAAGTTGTTGTGATGGTACGTGCTGAGAATTTTCTGGAAAACAAATCACACCTTTTGAGACAATAACAATATGAATCTCTTAACATAAAATCTTGAAGTAATTATATAAGAAATATAAAGTTGAAAAATGAACATACCTTCCAATGGTTCATCCACATTTTTCTCAAGAATATGTGAATTAAAATTGGTGTTGACACTAAAGCAACTAGATTCATGTTGTAATGGGGAAATGGATCCTAGTGCTCTCTTTTGTGGGTGTTTTTTGATGATGCCACATCGAATGTTGTCATTTTTTTTTGTAATGTGGCTTGACTTTGTGGTTTTACTCACTGTTAAAAGTGATCTCTTACGATGTCTTTTATTCCTATTGGATATCTACACATATAGATCGCGACACTTAATAAAAGTTAGTAAGACAAATTTTAAAGTAGAAAAGAAAACACAATAATTGTTAAAAAAGCATTAACATCCAAAACAAAAAATAATTTCTTACCTCGGTATGGATATTCGCGGATAGACTGCATAAAAAAAAACAACATTTTTATTAGAAAATCCTAGCCATTTCATAAGAGTTCAATTCATATCATAAGAGTTCATTTTCATTTATGTTCTTAAAGAGAAGTATGAGTTGTAAAATTTTATATTCTAAAGCCACAACGACATTACCATTTTCAGGGAATAAATTGCAGGGTGGTGTGAATGGATTCACATATAACAATAATTGAGGAGTTATTTTTCCTAAAGATAAACAATAAACTATTTCCATGTAAACAACTAGGGTAAAAAAATTTAAAAACAATTGCTATGTGAACAACTAGGCTGAAAGAACCATTACAGAAGTCCGATATAAAAAAATAAAGAGAGAAAAGCATCTAACGGTAATCATGTTGAGTGAAACACTTGAATGATATATTGAAGCAATGGATTCTATGTGCATGTCAATAAAACTCCCAAATCCATTGTGGTTATCATTATATGAACTCCAAAAAAGGAAACTAAACAATAGAGGCTCATACTTTGCAGGAATAAACCCCAGTTTCTCTGGAATCTGTCTATATTCATATTCATGTGACTACCTTTTAGGCTTCTACATAAAATTTGTAGCATACATTATTTTAAAGAGACTTGTTGTGTCATCGAGCATCATTAAATAAGGATTACAATTTTAATTCTAAGTGAAATAGTTTAGGAATGAGGGCTAGACACTGATAAAACAAGATGGAGTTGATAGTTGAACAACAGTAGAAGAGAAAATTGCATACGTAGTTGAACAGCAATAGAAGAGACAACAACACGCTAACATACTGGGCTTTTAGTTGAAAAAGGCAAAGGAAAAGTCTTCCATATAAAAAATTATCAAATTCAATGGGTTATCGTAAGCAGTCCAGATTATTGATGTTGTTGGGCCTTTGTTTATAATTTAGGGACTTGAAGAACTATATAAATTAATGTAGGTCCATCTTAGCCATGGATCTGTTATGTATTTAGAGGTCCATCTTAACCATGGATCTATTATAAATTTGGGTGTGAATGTGCTGCCACAAGAGAGACTCATACCTGGGCAGAGAGAAATTCAACACCACTGCATTACCAACCAACCAATGAAGCTCCCATTTACAGCATAATGTCCATTTAAAAAAAAAAAAACACAAAAACAAATAAAAATTAACATATATAAATAGTGCATCTATAGAATGCAGTAGAATGTACATTTGAAAAAAATATAAAAAATTAACATATATAAAAAGTGCATCTGCTAGAGCATCACACACAAAGGCAAAGTGTTGATGGATCCAGCTAGCTAGGCTATGGAAATGCTTCTTAGATTGACATAAAAAACTGATTTTTTTATGGATAAAACTCTCAATGCATCTGCAGAGGGTATAACACATAAAAATGAGTTTTTGATGGATCCCTCTAGCTAGGTTGTGTAAATGCTTCTCAGGATCACATAAACAAGAATTGTTGACGGACACAACATCTAGCATTGCACATAGAAAACCATGAAATTTTGATTTCACACTTGTTTTATAGGTAAAGGAATGTGACATTGCTAAATACCAAATTATACCAACCACTTCGATTTCTGAAATTTTCAAATCCGTTTTCTTAAAAAAAAAATATCAATTTATTCCGATAGGCAAGTAATGAGGCGGGTTACATCCCCTTCATCGTTTAGGAGTGAATGTATTCAGTTACATTTCCTTGAATATGGATAGGTGATGATTCGTTATCCGTCCAATTAATAAAGAAAGGCATTAGTCTGATTGCTACATAAATAAACACCTTCAAGTCCTCCTTCCCTTTAATGCCTTCCATATAAATTAATGAATTAGCCTGTCTGTCTAAACGAATGAATGACTATCGAGTCTCAGTGACTGTCTAAATGAATGAATGACTGTATGAATGACAGGTCTTAAGATTAACAAATGCCTTTCTCTCGGCACTTGAAGGTTTATTTCAGTGTTAAAGTGAATATAATGTGTCATCTTGGGAAATTAAATCATGCACACCTATTTCAAACAGAGAAAAAAATGAGACAGCTAAAACGTCCAAACACTTGAGGCTTCAATTTTTGAATTTTTTAAATCGATATTTTCTAAAATATACATGCACACCTGTTTTAGAAAGAGAAAAAAATGAGATAGCTAAAATATCCAAACACTTGCCACTTCAATTTTTGAATTTTTTAAATCCATATTTTCTAAACTAGAAGTTGCCCTAGAAGGTGCAAAGAGAGGCCGATAGGAGTATTGTTTGTGAATTATTAATTTGAAGTAATTGTAGTTTTTGACATGAAGGAAAAAAAGAAAATTGCATTTCAATCATCAGAATTTAACTCATGAAACAGAAAGATGAAATTTTCTGCATTAATACATATATATGACATGTTAACATATTTTTTGATTTAGAGGACCAATTTAATGGCTCGAAAGATGATTCCTCTCCTTGTAGTCATGGCGTGCTTACTTCTTAGTGACTCCAATTTTATGTAAAGCACACTCAAACACATCTTCAAACAAAATTTTATTGAATAGGAATGAGTTCTATTCTCAATTTAAATAGTAAAAAACCCTAAAAATATTGGTCGAAATATTGGTGGGAAATCTAAATCTTAATAAAAATGGTGGGAAATCTAAATCCTAATAAAAATGGCAGGAAATCTAAATAGTGATTTCATTGAATAAGAATGAGTTATATTCTCAATTTAAACAAAATGGAAATTAGAAACTCTTAAAAATATTGGTGGGAAATCTAAATCATAATTTCATTGAATAATAATGAGTTTTATTCTCAATTTAAACCAAATTATTAAAAAAAAGTTAGGAAACTCCAGAAAACATTAGTGCGAAATCTAAATCCTAATAAATATGGTAGGAATTATAAATATTTTTTACTCTTATGACACTCTTGAGATGTTTCCACTTGTGCAATTGTGCTTCCAATTATGTGAACTCAACAATAAAACACATCTTAAAATACATGAATCCTCTCTCTCAATGTGTGAAATAAAAAGTAAACCAACTAGCTATGAAGTTCTTCTTTTATACATGAGACCCTTGACTATGCCATGAAATCCCCCAAAATCTTCTTAAAGCATGGGAGCTCCTGTTCATGCACGAAGCTAGTGGAATATGACAAGTTATCCAAAATTCATCCAAATATGTGATTTGTGCCTTAGGAAATATGAATTAAGGTACCCTCAGTGGAAAAACATGCATAAATATTTGTTGCTAAGTGCCTTAAATGTGATATGTTGTCACTTGTCAATTGTGCCTCTTGTTGATGATGAAATCGACACCCTAGTTTTGTAAGGATCACTAAGTGTCATTTTGCGTCAACCCAAGGTCGTTTCCATCATCACCTTAGCAACAAATCCTCTCACTTTAGATTAATTATTGAATCCTAGGGGTGTCCCAAAGAACAAATTTATGGGGGACTCTTTTATGTGACTATATCACTAGCTAGCATTGAAAACCATCTTTACATTGTATGGTTCAACATCTTGATGATTCCTGTCCTATTGACCACAAATTTTGTATTCATTATTGCTTTCATCGCAACACCTACAATAGATATTGATGGTGTTCATAAGCCTATTTCTAGTTGTGATAAGTGAATTAGGGGATCTCCTATCACAACCCATTACCCCTAATTCGTTTACTCCCCGAGCCAAGAGAGACCAAGGGTGTACTTGTAGGGGCATTGAGACCAAATTTAGGGGGTCATAACATTAGGAAAAGTGGAATGACATAACCAAAAATTTTCTTGGGGGGGGGGAGGGGGGGGAGGGGTGGGTGGGGTATCTTATGGTGTATTGAACAGGCCAAGGGGACACGAGGGTAGCATGTATGTGTAGAAGTCAGAGGTGCAAGCACGGTTTACTAAGATCTATAATCCTAGAATTAGAGAATGAGAAGGGGGCTTAGGACCTAATTACATAGGGCCTAGGGGACCTAGAGGGAAGGCAGTGAGAGAAATTGATAGGGGAACCCCAAATAGTGGTGATAAGGGGATTAGGAGTCCAATTATCACAAAACATAATCCCTTAACCCATAACCACTAAATTCCCTATCCCCTTAACCTCCAATCCATATTCCCTTAAGGCCCGCACTCATAAATCATAACCCATAAACCCCTTCATTCATTAAATCTTATGACATTAACCCCTAACCTATATTAATCCATGAACCTCCTAAGCCATAAATCCTTATCCTCTTAACCTATGACCATTAACCCCTAAACACCTTAGCTACTAATTCGTTAACCACTAACACCTAAATCTCCTAAATATTGAGTCCTTAACCACTAAATCCTTTGACCCTAAATCCCTTTGGCCCTTAACGCTTGACCCTTGAAGCCCTTAACCACTAAGTATCCAAGGCCAAAAACAACACCCCAAACCAGCAAATTGGCCTCCTGGGAGAATCCTTCATCTCTAATTGAGCATATTAGAAACATTAATTGATTATTAGAGAAATAAGTACTGGTTATGAGGATATGTGTTTGTGGGTAATGCCATTATTATCATGTATACCAATTGTAGACAGTTGGATAATTTGCAAAGCCTCGATTTGAATTACTCGCAATATTTACACTTCATCACGTTGAGATGGACCTTGTAGTGTTCTCTCACATAAGGAGTTGTAAATGAAAAGGAGCAAGATCCCATTACAGGGAGGGTTTAAAGAGTTTAAAGAAGAGCAGGGTTAAGGAGATAAGAGAGGGAGCGTAGTCCCGATTACTTAAAACCTTTTTTCCAAAATTTCCTACTATGTTTCTAGCATACGTTTTCCCTGTCCTATTGACCACAACTTTTATATTCATTATTGCTTTCATCACAACACCTACAATAGATATTGATGGTGTTCATAAGCCTATTTCTAGTTGTGATAAGTGGATTAGGGGCTCCCTTATCACAACCCATAACCCCTAATACGTTTACTCGCTTAGCCAAGGGGGCCCAAGGGTGTACTTGTAGGGCATTAAGACCAAATTTGGGGGTTCATAACATTAGGAAAAGTGGAAGGAAATAACCAAAAATTTTCTTGGAGGGGGGGGGGGGGTGCGGTACCTTATGGTGTCTTGAAAGGGCCAAGGGGACACAAGGGTAGCATGTATGTGTATAAGTCAGAGGTGCGAGCATGGTTTACTAAGATCTATAATCCTAGAATTAGATAGTGAGAAGGGGGCTTAGGACCTAATTTAACAGGGCCTAGGGGACCTAGAGGGAAGGCAGTGAGAGCAATTGATAGGGGAACCCCAAATAGTGGTGGTAAGTGGATTAGGAGTCCAATTATCACAAAAAATAAGCCCTTAACCCATAACCACTAAATTCCCTATCCCCCTAACCCTCAATCCATATTCACTTAACCCCTGCACTCATAAATCATAACCCATAAACCCCTTCATTCATTAAATCTTATGACATTAACCCCTAACCTATATTAATCCATGAACCTCCTAAGCCATAAATCCTTATCCTCTTAACCTGTGACCCCTAACCCCTAAACACCTTAATTACTAACCCCTTAACCACTAACACCTAAATCTCCTAAATATTGAGTCCTTAATCGTTAAATCCTTTGACCCTAAATCCCTTTGGCCCTTAATTCTTGACCCTTGAAGCCCTTAACCACTAAGTATCCAAGGCCGAAAACAACACCCCAAACCAGCAAATTGACCTCTTAGGAGAATCCTTCATCTCTAATTGAGCATATTAGAAACATTACTTGATTCTTAGAGAACTAGGTACTGGTTACAAGGATATGTGTTTGTGGGTAATGCCATTATTATCATGTATACCAAATGTAGACAATTGGATAATTTGCAAAGCCTCGATTTGAATTACTAACAATATCTACACTTCATCACGTTGAGATGGAGCTTGTAGTGTTCTCTCACATAAGGAGTTGTAAATGAAAAGGAGCAAGCTCCCATTATAGGGAGGGTTTAAAGAGTTTAAAGAAAAGCAGTCTTAAGGAGATAAGATCGGGAGCGTAATCCCGGTTACTTAAAACCTTTTTTCCAAAATTTCCTACTATGTTTCTGGCATACTTTTTCCCTGTCCTATTGACCACAACTTTTGTATTCATTATTGCTTTCATCACAACACCTACAATAGATATTGATGGTGTTCATAAGCCTATTTCTAGTTGTGATAAGTGGATTAGGGGCTCCCTTATCACAACCCATAACCCCTAATACATTTACTCCATTAGCAAACGAGACCCAAGGGTGTACTTGTAGGGGCATTGAGACCAAATTTTGGGGGTCATAACATTAGGAAAAGCGGAATGACATAACAAAAAATTTTCTTGGGGGGGTATCTTATGGTGTCTTGAAGAGGCCAAGGGGACAAAAGAGTAGCATGTATGTGTAGAAGTTAGAGGTGCAAGCATGGTTTACTAAGATCTATAATCCTAGCATTAGAGAGTGAGAAGGGGGCTTAGGACCTAATTTCATAGGGCCTAGGTGACCTAGAGGGAAGGCAACGAGAGAAATTGATAAGGGAACCCAAAATAATGGTGATAAGGGGATTAGGAGTCCAATTATCACAAAACATAAGCCCTTAACCCATAACCACTAAATTTTCCAACCCCTTAACCCCCAATCCATATTCCCTTAACCCCTGCACTCATAAATCATAACCCATATACCCCTTCATTCATTAAATTTTATGACATTAACCCCTAAGCCATAAATCCGTATCCTCTTAACCTGTGACCATTAACCACTAACCCTCCACCCCTAAACACCTTAACTACTAACCCCTTAACCACTAAAAGTACAACACCCCAAACCAGCAAATTGACCTCCTAGGAGAATCCTTCATCTCTAACTGAGCATATTAGAAACATTAATTGTTTCTTAGAGAACTAGGTACTGGTTACGAGGATATGTGTTTGTGGGTAATGCCATTATTATCATGTACACCAAATGTAGACAATTGGATAATTTGCAAAGCCTCATTTTGAATTACTCACAATATCTACACTTCATCATGTTGAGATGGAGCTTGTAGTGTTCTCTCACATAAGGAGTTGTAAATGAAAAGGAGCAAGCTCCCATTAGAGGGCTTCTCTGTGTGGGAGTGTTGGAGGCAGATTGGTTTCTGGTATTCCATCGAGTTTTTTCACAAATTTTGTCATAGTTGGGCATGATCGTGGAGGTCCCATTGAGGAAACCAAAGAGACAAAAGTGATTGCAGATTCGTCATGAGGAGGTTGCGCATCATTTTGAGGAGCAGCAAGGGGTGGTTCCCTATCGAGATCGAACTCTGGGGGACCATGGTGGCAGAGGGCCGAGTTAGAATTTCAAACACTAGCCTAGATCAAGCAGCACGCACGAGCTCCCGTGTAAAAACTATATTCCCTAATATAGTTTTTATTGATGCTCTAATTAAACTAACATTATTACTTTATGGGTCTTCGACATCATTAAATATTAAATATAACTTCTATTTGAATTGAACTTTTGTTTTTGAAATAAAAATAAAGCTTAATGAAAACAAAAAATACTAGATGACCTCCTTTTACTCAAATAAAAATAAAACTTAATGAAAACCAAAGCCAACATAGCAATTGCTTTATAATTTTTTACTACCTATTAAAATTTAATTTGGCCGCTAGTCTAAACTCTAAATGGACCTATTAAAATTTATTCCTAGATGTGAAATGACCACTTTTGCTCAAATAAAAATACTAGATGACCTCCTTTTGCTTAAATAAAATTAGAACTTTATGAAAATCAAAACGACTATTGCAATTTCTTTATAAAATTTTGGTACCACTTAAAATTTAATTTCAGGCAGCTTCTTAAAATTTAATTTCGGCAACTTCTTAAAATTTAATTCCAGGCAACTATTTTCCCTTGGCCAGGTTCGGGACAGAGTTCGGCGATCTTTAACAATCTTTATGATTTTGGTGTAGATGCTATACCCTTCTATTCTTCGCTGCCCTCTGGATTTGACTATATTTTTAGCGTGACTTTATTATATCAGATATGGTTTAACTCTTTTTCCAGCTTTAATTGAAATATTATTGTCCTGATTTGGGGGTTTCTCTGCAATTCGGAGCAGAAAACATGTGGTCCATTGCCAGCATATGGAGATAAAATTGCAACCTTCGACAACTCAGAGAGGGAGAGTGTGTATTGATAAGTTCTAAAGGTATTTTCCTGATATCTAAGATTTTTATTGTTAAAATTTCAATAGATTTAAACTTGTATACAGAATTATGTAGAAGGCAGCGGTAGGGTTGACAAGATTTTATAAAATCAATCATATTTTTTTTCATGCTTAGCAAGACCAGGCACTCCTTAGAGCTACTACCATACGGTGATTGTCCCTTACTTTTGTTGTAGGAATTAGTCCTTACGGCCCCTCCAACAAGCCTAATACAGACATGTGTTATCCCTGTAATAACTACAGTGCCTGAGACTCTCTTAAACAATAAATATGCCACCCCTTTTGGTACCAAAACAACCCTACTATCAACGTATTTATGCAACTACTCCTCGGCCCTGTTATATCTCCCAATATGACCTCAAAATAGTCATTTCAGGCTTCAATCTTCTCTTCTTCAAGCTGTGGCTTACATCAGAAGGTGTTTTACTCCTAAATATTTTTGCTTGGATGTTATCTTAGCCTCCCTCACCTTCTATTTATACGCAATATAAAGGCTTCATTTGGGTGTCCACATTGGCTTGACAAGTTGTCACATGGCTTATTAACATCAAGCCAACCTAGACTCTTCTTTAGCTGAACCTTTTTCTCCTTGATCTAGACACCCACAACTCCCTCTGAGTTGCTTCGCTGACCACACTCTGATTCACTATCCCTTAAAGTAGCTCAGATACTCTCTGATACCATGTTGCTTTTCCATGATCTTGGGTCTAGGATAGTGTCTTAAAATCTTTCACACTACCAAACCAATAATCACAATGACACTACTTTTCACAACAAAATATAAATAGCAGTAAATCTACCAATGCACAAAATATAGAAAAATTCTTACAATTTTTAACCCAACTTCATTATATTAATCAACATATGATACAATAGTCTAGGGATCCCGTACCAAGGATAGTGGCCTTCATACACCCATTGATACAAGATACAAAACTGGGTTTTGTGTCAGTCCATCGACAACCAATCTGCCCTAAAAAAGATACTCTAACCATGTTGCTGTTGCATTCTCTCTCAGCTCTTCTCGGTCATGCCCTGTACCAGCTCAGTCCTTCGGCTCCCCATCTGTAGCTCTTGACTCTATCAATGCTCCAAGTCCATCTAGCCACTAAAGCTTGGCTTCCAATCTACTCACTAGTTGTGCCTTAGTCCATCAAGGGCACAACACATCGAGACTCCTGTCGAATTGTTCACAACTCCGTTTGTGAACAATTCTCAATCTTCTCATTGCTGCTCCTCAGTTACTTAGGGACTTCAAACCACTATGGTCTTCTTGTGCTACATCGATGAAGGCCAAAATAGGGCATGAAGGGCTACCACCTATCGCTGCAAGATGTCTATATCCCACAATGAACACGGGCTAGGAGGACTGCCCATCATCTGTTGTAGAAGTCCTCCACACACAAGTCTAGGGCTACACAAAACTGCTCCTAGTTGATCAAACCCTTGACCTCTAGCAACCACCGAGGTCCATGAAGATGGTGCACACCAGGCCCCAAAATGGGTAATATCACACTGTCCTCCAACATACCATAATTGCACAATCCACGTTCACACTTGGCCCACACTCACGTTGCCCTCCAGTAGACCACGAGTGACCAATACTTGTTGTAGCATCTACCTCTGGCTAGGGCATCCTCACACTTAGGAAATCCTCCTCGTGGCTGTCAAGAGACTTCTCTAACAGTCCTGTCCTAGGACACCCATTACTTCATTGCGAGATCTGCTCCTAGTTGGGGTTTCTTAACACCCAAGAGAACCCCAACACATGGCTCCCATAGGTTGCATATGAATTTGATCCTATCACCAATCATTACACTGGTTAGGGCTTCTAACCAACACGTTAGCCCTCCCTTCTTCGCTTCCATAGGCTGTACTAAAATGTTCCAACTGTCCAAACTAGGACCAACAATTTAACACAAAAACATACCTTCTCATGTGTTGGAACCCTGTTGTATTCTGAAATCTGGTTAGGGCTTAGCCACAATCCATGTCAACCCTCTCAACACTTGCTAAAAATCATTTCTATCAATGTGGCTTGCCTTCACCCTAGAGTTTCTCCCCTACACTGATTATCCCTTAGTTATGTTGTAGGAATTAGGGCATCATTCAGTTCTGAGTACACAAAACTCCCAGACCATTAGGCCTTCTATGACATTCTGATATGTTGCCTTGTTGACTAGACAAACTTGCCAGACAGTTCCTGAATAGTTGAAGCTTGCATGACAAGTTATGTTTTCTGGTTTGAGCATTACTAGACATACAATTCATGCAATCTATAGATTTGTTCTGCATGCCTAGAATAATATCTTCTTTACAACAGAAAGGTGTGCAATCCATAGTAGGTATTTGATAGATACCTTGTCAAAACATGGACTGTAATTTGCGCCAATGGCTCCCTAATATATCAGCATATGCTTCCATTCTATCAGTGTACCAATTTTAGATATCTCTAGTCCTGCTGCCCTCATCAGAATACTTACTAATGATCTAATCATGAATTTCCCAGTGTGTCCACCTTCTATTGTACAAGGTCCTTTATGACAACAAGTCTAAGTCACCTTGTCACCTTCGCACATCATAAAGATGACAAGCACATGATCCGAACACTGCCCTACAAATCATGGACCCAACACACCTCCACAAGACACTGTTGTAATACAGTTTTCACTATTAGATAGGGCACGTACTTCAGCCCCAGTTTCATCACACAGTTAGCAAAGAAACCCTTCTATGGTTGTGGTTTACCTAGGAGGGGTTCCTTAAATGCCATACTGCCTCCTTAGGTTGCTGTCCACTCTTTGAAAACCCTCTAATTTTACCCAGCTGTGTGTTATTCCCTGTGGCCTAGCACCACAACTTCAAATCATGCCAAAGCCTGCTCAGAGAAGGAGAATTCCTTCTGCTATCCTTCAGGATCTGTTGGGAAAAATACTGAGAGGGGGGGTGAATCAGTATTTACTGCATATTCAAAAATTTTACTTTTTCTTGCTTCTAAAACCCATACGCTACTTTCCTGATACAGACTCGCGTATATACGTGGATACCTTTTATGAAACTCGCGTATACACAGAGATCTAATTATGTCATTAATTCTTCACTTATATCATTCTATCATTCATTCATCAGATGTTTAATAAACAGTAAACATGTGCAGTAAGAACAGAATAAACCATCACACAAAGCATCACACATGAACACCGTGATTTTTAGGTGGAAACCCAAGTCTGGAGAAAACCACCGCTGCAGTTGCTCAGCCTTCAATATTTTATTATAGAGAAAACATCTTACAACATATGTGCTGGTGCAGACTCCTACCAGCACGTAGGCACCCACCCGCGCTCGTTTACCAGCCTCTCCTGGAAGGGAGCTACGACCCCCTGCTCTCATTTACCAGCCTCACCTGGAAGGGAGCTACGACCCCCTGCTCTCGTTTACCAGCCTCACTTGGAAGGGAGCTACAACCCCCTGACTGAAGGCTACAACCCTCAGCACCTCTATGGACCACGTTTCATCAATTTTCACACTGGATCCAACAACTTCAATAGAGCACAACTTGTAGGCCACGTTTCATCATATTTTCAGACTGGACCCACTCCATACTTTTAAGCACAGTCAAACATGAAACTGATACATATAACTCACTGACAGATATCAGTAAACCAGCAGAACATATCAGACATTTCTTACCACAGACTTCAGCAAACCCTAGTTTGCATACGCGCTTTCCTTTTACTGATGTCGCGTATATACGCGCTTCCGTTCACATAAACCAGCGTATACTTCTGTACATATTACAGATCTAATTTCATTGCGCATACGCGCTTTCTCTTCAACGAAGCCGCGTATATACGCGCTTCCTCTGCGGCAAACAAGCGTATGGTTCTTCAGACATTTAGGTCATTGCAATTCTTCAGAACAGATACATCACACAGATTTTTACCCTTTACTTCAGACAGATGTTCGCCTCATCTCATATCTAATCATTCCATAAACAGATCTAGCAAATACAAGTACATTTCAGATCTAGATCCCATTCTTCATCATTGGTGCATCATACATTCAGATCTATCATTCAACTGTAACCCTTTCCATTCAGATATCCTTCAGAGAGAAGTATTCATTCAAGCTCAGACATCTTGCACCCACACTCATTATTTGCACAATGAATTTCTTCTCCTTATATAGGTTTACCCTTTTTCAATACCATGAGCCAAAACCACATTACTTCCGATGGTATTCCTGGACGGGGTCATTTAGACGAATCATTACCCAATACAATGGGTCAATACCATGGTGGTTACCCCTGGTTTTGCACTTTATGAGCGCTTTTGCCCATATGCGACTTGGCACGTTCTTTCCCGCGTGCATACGCGACTTCCCCTAGACAAATCCGCGTATGCCTAGAGACATACTCTTTTCATCATAGATCTAGCACATACTGAATTCCTTTCATCATTGCCTTCTGTACTCACTGTAGATACATCAGATTTACATCATTTAACAGGTTCATTAAGACATATTCTATCAAGCACAACTTCATCAAGTAGCATGCCATCATCTTCATCAAGTGGGTTGCCATTCAAGGACAACACTCTATCAAGTGGGTTGTCATCAAGGACAACACTCAGCATCATATTGCCAACAAACATCATATCACATCAGATTTACATCATTTACCAAGTCCATCAAGTCAAGAATAACTTCATCAGGTGGATTGTCATCAAGGACAACACATGTCAACAATCTCATGTCTTCATCTTCATTCAGTGGGTTGCCATCAAGGACAACACTCTGCATCATATTGCCAACAATCTCCCCCTTTGGACTTGATGGCAACCACGATGGTGTTTGGTTACCACAACAGATAGGTACATTAAGAATACAATGACACCATGTCACTCTCCCCATTTTTGACACCATTCTTTCTCTTCATTCAGACACCATGTCACTCTCCCCCTTTGACATCAAGGGCAAAGGGTGGATCAAAACCAACACTCTCTCCCCCTGTTCTCCTTATTTAGAAGAAGCATTCTGCAGATCTGATGTATACCGAAGTGACCAAGCTCCCCCTGAGTTCATGCTGAATCTTCAAACATATTTTTCAATGAAGTACATGACTCTATGAACTTCCTATCACCAAAGACTCATACTTACATCAAATATCCAACCAAGTGGATTTACATATGAGACTCAAGTACCCAACCAAGTGGGTTTACAAAAAATGAATCTGCTACCCAACCAAGTGGGTTTACAAATTTGTCAAGTCCTTACATGACTGAATATTACAATTTTACATCATGGGTCTCAACAAGACCTTTTCATCAAATTACAAAAATGACTTTACATGACCAATACCAGAAAGACCTCAAGAAAGAGATCATTTTTCAGAATCAACATAATGCCAACAATGCATTATACTCAGCAATGCTAATGCTCCCCCTGAATCTGTGCATCCAAGCATCCTTTCTATATGACTAAGGCTCCCCCTTAGTTTGTGCATCCTGAACACTTTCACCAACAAATCATCAAGGCATCCTTATCAAAAAATTAGAAATAAAATTATGAGAACTGGAACACCACGAGAGATACCAAACAGTATCAGAGATACCAAACAGCACTGCAGCTGTGCTGAAGAGGGCTGACCCCAAACAGAAATTTGTCAGCAATCAGACATACGCGGTTTTCTGTGCATGAACTCGCATATATACGCGACTGTTTTTCAGGAAATCCGCGTATCCAATGTTATCTTCTAAATTTATGCAGATTTTTTCTTTTGACTGGCAGAGAACACTCCCAGCTTCTGTCTTAGATACTCAAACGCTTCCCTGGGCAGAGGTTTGGTAAAGATATCAGCAACTTGTTCTTTGGAGGGAACATACTCCAACTTCACCTTTTGCTCAAGCACTTGTTCACGTAAGAAGTGATACTTGATGGATCATTGGCTCCCATTGAGCTCTATTTTCTGCATTGGGTTTTCTACATCTACAAGATAGAGAAAGCTTAGATCTGAAGTGCTGAGGACTACAAAGAACCCATCCCATTGAGGAGATCTGGATACACCTTCTTGTCTTCCTCCCAGGTGCCCTGTAACAAATTCACCTTTCAAAAAATTATGTCTTTGTCTTGTCTGTTGGATGCATGGAGCAAACCCTTTACTTTACTGCTTAATGTCTTTCCATTTATAGATCTGGTTATTGCAGAATTTTTATTACTAACCGTAGATCTGAAGATATTTGGCAGCCACTATTGTTGTTAGGGCTATATTAGTTATGCATAGCTAAAGTGGTCCTTTTTCGTACACTTCTACGAAGGATTCATACTAACAAAATGGCGACTCCACACGGGTTTTAAATTACGACCGTTGTCGTTTTTCCTATTCCTGCATATCCAGCTACTTCAGACACTAGGGTTTCTTTTCTGATTTTTGTTTTTCCTATTTTCATGTGGTTTTTTCCTCATAAAGCCCTCAAACATTAAAATTTCTAACGTCCGTGTGTTTCTGGCCCTATTGCGCAGGTGACCGACATCAGCCGCAGCTGAGACGACATTTTTTTTTTCTAACCGCCGTCGAGAGTCCTTGGAAAGGGCCAGCCTCTTTTGGCTCCAAAAGTGCAGACTATGCCTTGTATCGCAAACAAACAAACTCACACCTAGAGCGAAAAACCGGTCAAAAACCGCGACCTTCGGACTTTTTTCTCGTTTTTCCGAAATTTTTCCGGGTTTTTCGAAGCTTCTCGTCAGGTTTTCTGTACCTCTGTCTTAAAATTTTTGTTTCGATTTGTTTCCTGATATCGCTTTTGCTCATCTAAGTGGGAACCTAGCCCCCTAGGGCTTCAGTACCCTCCACTTTTGGTGGAAGAGTTTTAGCTGTTTCAGGTGTCTGATTTTTCAGAGTTTCAGCCTTCCCTTTTTTAGATCTGATACCTCATCCTCAGATCCCTTTTAATCAACTTTTCTTCCTTTCAAATCACCTCTTGTAGTTTTGTTTGGACCCCCCTTTAGGACCTCATCCCTGTCCCTTCCGCTTTTTGCTGATTTCCCCCTTTTTCCATCCACCTTGCCTCTGCCTCTTGGCTGTGATCTGCGCCTCGTTTTAGCAGCTTTCTCCTTTAGATCCCTGTCCCTTTTGACCCTAGATCTATTGGCTTCTTTTTACGTGCGTTTTGAATAGATTTTTACCCTCTTTTAGAGCAGTTTTGAGAGACCCATCCTTTTGGGTTAGATTGATGCATGGTTAGCTGTTAAATGTTCTGTTATTTCAGCAATCTATA